>JAQJVL010001929.1:0-134849 GCA_035578905.1 Stictocephala bisonia | reverse complement strand
CTTTCACCTATGAAAGTAATTTAGCATAACTATACATGTTATAAGCATTACAACAAGACCAATTAATTAATTTTATGACCTCTAGAAGTCAAGTATGTTTCAGGGAATTGATAAGAACTTTTGTTCTTGAAAAGTTAACATTCTGAAATTCATAAAACATATAGAAAACATTCCTATTAACCAGGTATTAAAATATAAACATGATACATTTAAGAGTTTTTTTAGTAATAACGGTGTAAATTTGAAGTACAGTAAAAAGAAGTTAAAATTCCAGTACTTTCTTGTTTTAACTACGATTAACATTATTAAAACTTGTAATAAAATTTAAAAATACTTCTTTTATAATGTACAATTAAATGAGGAAAACAATGGCAAGATTAGATTTTTCGTAGGCCTCTTAACTCCTTAGACAACAACCTTCAAAATCGGGTGAACATAATTTCTTCGCTGACAATAGGTTATATAGTATATTGAATCCCTTAACTTTTTCTTTAAAAAAAACAAATTTTAGATATAATTTATCAATAAGGAGTCAAGCTTTAAAATAAAAATAAGAAACATTTTGATCCAACAGAAAATATGACAAATTATAGGTATATGTGTACATATATGAAAAAATCTTACAGATTTATTGTTGTTGTATTATATTGTGATTATATAATAATTTTAGGTTGTGTTAAAGGGTATTAAGCCAGGAATTAGTATATTAGGACAGATAGGACATCAGCAATCTTACCTTAGAAGACAAGTTCACTAACACCACAGTAGATTACTACTTAGTAGAGTAGATTACTACTACCACAGTAGAGACTGTGGATTATTTTGTATTTGTTTATTAAAACAAATAATCCACAGTCTCTCTCCCTCTCTAATCATCTGAAGAAAGTGCCAGTGGCGCAGAAAATTTGTGCACATGTGATTCTTTTGTATTTGTTTATTACTACTGTGGTGTTAGTGGACTTGTCTCCTTAGTTTGGTGATGTCCTATCTCTCCTAATATACTGATTATGTAATAAATGTGTTATATTCAGGCCATGGTTCACCTGAACCATTCCCTGAACCATCAAAACAAATCGTAATTTCTCCTAAGGAAGCAAAATTCCGATTAATCTTTGAACAATATTCAACTGCCTTCTATATCAAATTACAATTAGTGGTCTGATAATAATAATAATTGTTAATTTTCCTTATAACATGTAGTTTTATAAAATCTGTAACAAATCAAAATAAAATATAATTCCACACCTCATTCATCCTCAGGACCGATCATCATTAAATTTATGATTGCATCTAATTAAAAACCTTTTATACATATATTATACTACTAACTTACAAATATATACTAACTTTGTAAATTTATATATATATATACATATTTACAAACATAGTGAAAATATGGATGTCATAATTACTTAGCATTCAATTAAAATGATCATTAGGCCTAATTCTTGTTATAATAATAATAACAATATAAAATTATACAATGCATAGTTTTAAATTTGTTAACAAAATTAATAGATTAAACATAAATTCATAACAACTCCTATTCTGTAGTCAACTCCAAGGAAAATGCTTTACAGTTATTGAGAAAAAAATAGTGCCTATTGTACCGGGTCTTTGACCGGTACATTTCGGTTTTTTTTCGTTGTCTGCCAGGCTGCCTGAGATCGCTCACGCTCTGCGTTCCGCGTACTTTGGTAGCCGTTGGCCCGGTTCCGTTAAGTTCCGTGTTCCAGAATCTTCGGTCCGCTTGGCCAGCCTTCTAGATGGTTCGAGCTGTTCAGTGGGTCTGCGGAGGTTAGTCTTGTGCTGTCTGCCGATCAACTAACTATGCGTGGCTGAGAGACACTGTAACGTAAGTGTTCATTTTGTAAATTTCTAATATCGAATCACCCTTTTGGTGAGAATATTTTGTTTCCATCATATTAATCGTTCTTGCTTGTGTTTTCGGGTTTTGTTAAATTTGTAGTTTCTTTGTCTAGTTTAGTTAACCTATGTTTGAGCCATGTGCTCCAGGTTACAGGTTTACCAGTAATTGCTTTATTATATCTGGTTTTATTTTCAATTGTAATTCTGTATGATGTTTATTGAGCCTTTTTACAGTGGTAGTTACCGATTTATCATATTTTCTGTTCATTGACAATAACCTAGCCTATCGGTGTAATTTGCTTTTCAGGTTATAACAATTGCTCATGTTTCCATAGACTAGTTTTCAGTTTGTCCTTTAAAGTTCATATACGTAATTAATTCTTGGATATTTTGTTAAATTGTAATTTTTCTTAAATCTGAGTTTGCCAACATAATTATTCATAACCTAAAAAAGAATAGATCTTTTAGTTTTTCTAGAGTGCTAATCATGTATAATTTCGTCTGTTCTGGTTTTGTTTTGCCATTTCATGCATTAGGGGTTATGTGTAATATTTTGTGTTGTGATGGCTGGACTGGTTTTAATTGTGCTGTGGTGTTGCTCTACAGTCCAGGGTCCTCGAGTGGGACGTTCAGCCCTCGGCCTGCCGTCCGGGGATTGCCGACCTTCTGCACTGCTAGCCTGGCCTGAGGACCATGTTGGAGTCTGGAGTCGCCAGCTACCCGCTCTACATCTGTGGTGGTAGAAGTCTTCTGTCCTCAGGTCAGTGCGTTCTATGTAGTTTCCCGGCGGCTGAGCTGAGGGGTTTTGGTGATATTAAAAGAAAAAAAAAAGAAATAAAAAGAAAAAATCATGAAATATAAAAGAGAAAAAAAAATGTTTATGGAACTGAATGTGGCCTAGGCCTAACTTTGGACAGAGTGATAACAGTGTATGAAACAGCCATGGGGACATTGCCAGAGCTATATATATTTAAAATTTAAAAAAAAAAAAAAGGAAAAGTTTATATTTATTGTTATTTATTTAGTTAGTTTTTTTGTTATGGTTAATCTTTACGTAGTTTATTTTTGTTATAGTTTTTAAATTTTATATTGGTTAGGTCCCCATTGTTAAACCATGTTGTTATTTATTTATATGTTTAGGCCTAGTTGTTATTTATTTTTTCGTTGTTAATTGTATTATTGATGTCAGGGGATAATAGAACGGTACCGGGTTATATTTTCTTTTAAATTATTTAATTTTTAAACTCACCAAAAGGGGATTATTGTGCTTTTGCTTAACTTCAATTCGGAGGGATGCCGGCTTACTCCCTGGCCTCGGTGGAATCAAGGGATATGTGGGCTAAATTGCCGGTTTAATTGTTGTTTTCCAGACGTTTTCTAAATTTTCACTTTTTTGGGGTTATCTAAATTTGTTTCTAAGTTTGTCACCTTTTAAATTTTTGTTAATAAATTTTCCTTATGTTTTGGGAGTCTCAGGCCAAACTGCAGATAGGCCATACAAAAATTGATTGTTAAATTTTGGTATTTGTGGAGTTTGTTGTTTCTGTAGTTTATGTGTTGTATCTTGTTATTTTAGTGTCTATGGTTATTGATTTAAGTGCTAATTTATATTGGGGCCTTCTGCCCGTTAATATTGTGGCCTTCTGCCGTTTTGGTTTAATTATTTTGTTTTTTTTGGTAATAAACTAGTTTTGCTCAGCTGCCGAGTGTTATTTTGACCCTCCAACTGCCACCCGTGATCCCATCGCTCGACTTGTTTTGAGCCATCCCCCGGTTGGCACGCTTACCAGCTTTGGTGGGGGGATGGGTCTCACTATAAGGCAAGAAAGCCTGATTGGAGGTCCCATTACTTGACGATACTAAAATCTAATCAGTCAAACACAAAATAATATTCATTCATTGAACTACAAAATTAACAAAAGCTTATTAACTATGTTAGAAAAAGTGTGCCACTAATAATTTGGCAATTCTATTACTAAATTAATATTAGTATTACTATTACAATTAATAGTCCAATAATGCTCAAAAAGTGTGGATATCCATAATTACTCACACTATGTATGTAAGCTTAAGCGATGTACATAAATCTTCGCTAATACTTATTCCAAATTTATATACGTACAACAAAAAATTAAATATCATATGCGAAAAGAAGTTACTCACTTGACACCAGGCAGTAAAGTCTGTTGAGTGATCTCATCAGACATGTCTTCGCCGCCGTCACCAAAGTGCCTTGCAGCCACCGACTCATCTGCGTACTTTTTACGTAAATACTCTTCCAGCTCATCCTCTTTCTGTGAACTAAAACAACACAAAATGCAAATTAAGAACATACAAAAATAAAGTATCTTATGTCATTAGTACATGGTTCTAATTTGTTAGCTCTTATGGCAAGCTAAAACTTCTCGTTATATGTGAATGATTCACATTATGATTCAAAGAATGTTCAGAATGCTGCATTGTAAACATATCTGGTGCAATGTAGCCTTTGATTTCACTAATTACGTTTTATTTATTAAGACGTACGGTTAATGCTATGGGAATTCCTAATGTACACGACTGTCTCTAATATGAAGAGGGACGTAACCGTGAGAATACCTAGGTCATGTGAGCTTTCTAAACATAAAATAACAACCTAATATAAACAATGTGTAACTACTCAACAATTTTTTTCAAGGAACATTTTCCTTTATTTATTTTTTTCTCTAACGATTAAAAAGGCTTTTCTTATTTCAACCATACGAACATGGATTCTCTATGTTTAGTCAGAACACTTAAATCATATTCTTAGAATGAAAAGCCCATGACTTATTAGTAAAATTGTAGCTAATATATTCTTAATCTCACTTTTCCATTTTTTTATTTTTTTTTTTTTTTTTATTTTGAAATCTAATTTTTCCCCCAGTTTCAGTGAACTAGAGCATTGCATGGAGTGCCAACAACAGTAGTGCTGTGGCAGTGATAACAAGGAATGAAATGGCCTTTATTTTCTAGATACTTAAAAGGTGTGTTAAAATTATTAGGTATATTTTATAGTTACCAAGTCCTATTTTCACTAGGTTAATAATGCCACTTGTTTAGAACTACAATTAATCATAGTTTTCGGAATGCATAGTAACGCTTCTTATGAAATTCATACTTTTATTGATGGTAAATGTTTATTGAAAAAAGTGCAATAAATTACTCTTATGGGTTATAATTAGTAATTATTAAGATTCACTAGTAAATTGTTATCAATCACTAGTGTATGTTGATAGTGGTATACAAATTACTTTATAATCAACTTTACAAAGTTGGCTGGTGATTGTGGAGGAAGTTTACTTACCCTAAATACTAAATACAATCATAAAACACAAGTCATCATCTTGCTAGCATTACACTGTTGAACAGAAGAATTTCATTTTTCAAAAAACATCACTACCTACCTAAGAAATGTTCATCTTTAATCTGGGATGACAAATGAATAAATAGTTCAGGACCATGTTTTTTAACCATGAAAGGATACAAATGAAATTTCTAAAACATTAGAAATTAAAACACGTCTAAAAATGTTACTGCTTTACTGTCTTGTAATATATATATTTTTTAGTTGTATTTTTATTGCGTCTGTAATGTTATTTCAATCTTTCAACAGTAAAATGGCAACTTACTCCCATAAAGCATTTCCTCTCCTTCGCCCTTCTATTTCTCGAGCGTTAAGACCATGTTCCTCTAAATCGTTGGCTACAATAGCCATCTCCTGGGCGCCCTCCTCCCATTCTTCTTCATCTTCCACCTCATCGTCTACTTCTGCTTCATCAATGATGAATCCGCCGAATCTGTCATTCTTTTTCTTCTTTTTTACTGGTCTGTCATCATCTTCATCTTCCTCCTCGTCATACTCCTGAAAAGAAAAAGAATTTGTTTAGATCTAAAGTAAAAATTTAGTACAAAGCTTACTAAAGGCAGAATAAAAGTGAGTTATTTGAAATATCCTTGCAGTGTTTTCTCTAAATATACGATTAGTAGGCCTGTCATACAAAGAATGTCTCTTAAAACGTGTTAAAAGTTATGTTTTAGATACATAATGTACATGGCATTAAGTAAACTTCCGAAATTCCATGCTTTTGCAACTCCTATTTGCTATTTAACCTAATCACAATTCTAAAGAAAATATTAGATGCTTGTAGAACTCGCGAGGCTTACCGTGGCACTTGACCTGTGCGTGTTTAGGAAGAACACTAAAAGTGGAGGGGAGGGCAATTCCTTCACCATGTGACTGATTTATTAGTTCACTGTTATCGTGACATTAGCCTCAGCAATTTCTCTACATAGCCTGTACCCAATTTTTTTCACCAACATTCACAATGACAAATTTTCCTACATTAATAATGACAAATAATATTATTACAACTCTTACAAACATTTCTGTTCAACCTTTTACTACAAATGATTTTAAAACAAATAAGCAATTTTGCCTTTAGGAATAAGATGATTATAAAAATTCTTTTTTGTGGATATCTAATATGTAAACACTATTTATTATTCATTATTTTAAGTTAACATTCATAATAACTAATGAGTTAAGTTTATTTGCCTATCATCATTAACATGATTAATAGGAAATGTTTTACATGAACTATTATAAATTAGCACTTCAAAAGAAGATTACTTACATCCTCAGAGTTAAGGTCTTCGCCCTCAGGCTCCTCTTCATCCTCCACTTCACTGCCCGATTTGTCCCTAAAAAATTTTTTATGAGATAACAAAGAATTATAGTATGTTCGGATCATGACTACCATATTTTTTTAATATTTACCATATTTTTTAATATTTATATATTAGCATTAGCTTGTATGTAATGGAGACAATCTTGAATGTAAGGAGAAATGTTTGTTAATTACCAAAATTAGGCTCGAATCATTCATACAATACTAGAAACAGGAATTTACCGGCTCTAAAACAACACAACTCTAAGTTTTATGAAAAAAGCCCTAATTACATAGGAGCCAAATTGAGTACTTATCTGCCTCAACACATTAAAAATGTAGAAAATTTAAAATATTCAAGAGAGCATTAAAAAAATACTTGGTGGATTTGGACTTATATTCTCTGAGAGAATTTATTGATAGAGAATATAATTGAATAATTATTTTAACCTCTAACTTAACAAAAAATGTAAAATCTTATGTACTATACATATTTTACCATACTAGCTATTAAAAAATAACACAATAGTAAAAATAAGGATAATTTTAAATCAGTTTTAATTGATTTTAAGTGATTGTGACGCCATTATTTTACTTTGTACATAAATGAAAAGTTGTTTTTAATTCAATATGTAGGCCTTATAGTTAAGGTAGCAGTATCTAGAGTTGTTTTATAGTAGAACCACTGATTTTATACAAAAATAGATTTTCCATCCAATGTTAAATGTTGTGTTTCAAAATATCAGCTGTTTTTGTAGTTCATTGTGGAGCGCTAGTGTAGTCCCATGTAAATGTAATGCAGTTTAAACCAGCTGTGGTTGCGGGCCTCACTAACTAACAAATTTACTGGCACAAATATTCCTATTAGATGGAATATCTATTGTAAGTATATATATATAATCAAGGGTATAACTATGATAATATGTGATGGATATGCAGGTGGTTGCTACAAGTAATAATATTTGCCAAGGTGTGAAACGTTATAAAAGTGTGAATGATTAAACTCTGTTAAAACCAGAGAAATGAGAAATCTTTTCAAAAAATAAAACAAAATCTGTCCATAAAGAATTTTAAGATCTTGATCAAAAAGTTGATAATATTGTTACCTCACCTATTGACTTCTTCAGCCTCCGAACCACTGCGACTTCGGCTGCGAGAACGGCTGACACTCCTACTGCGACTTCGTGAACGGCTTACACTCCGACTTCGACTAACACTTCGGCTTCTTGCCTCTGCCTCCTTTAAGAAAACATTGTAGGTAATACAGTTTATATACTATATTGAAAAATATTAGTTTTTAAACACTGTTTATTCAGAAGTGGCTGACTGCTGGCCAAATAAAGAACTCATGCCTGAGAAGGAACGATTTTAATTATTTACATAAACAACAGACTTTAAAAGAAGCAGACATCCAGTACTATAATATGTGATAGGTACTTGATTGAGTATAGGCCCGAGTCCATTAAAAATATAAAATATTAATGACGTTCAAATATTTTTTTTCTGTCCACATTTTTCAAACAAATGCATAAAATCGAACCATATTTATTGTTAATAAATAACAGGGTATAGAAATTATATCATAGTATGTTTCTTTTGAATACTATTTAAAACACCCCACTCCAATAACTTCATTTAGCCTTCAGATGAGCATGTTTACATCTATGACTTTATTAGTCATTTGCTTATTGTGTATGTCGTCCCACAGACGAAGCGATTCCCTTTGTGTTATTCGTAATGATACATTATGACAAAACATTATAAAAATAAAACAAAAAAAATAAAATAATTTTATTACTCTCAACACTCCATGACAGTCCTTCAATAAATGCTAAAAGTAAAACGCCTTAAATTGTAAAATTCTACAATGCTACTAAAGAGGCCGTTGATAGGCCTTCTCTAGACAAATTGAGTGGCCAGATGTCTTCCAGCCATAAAATTAGAAGGCCACTTTGCACTTTGCATCTACTCCACATCATGATTGTAAACATCATGATGTTATTTGTTCTAACAACTTGGTTCTAGCTGGGAAAAAACCTTTCTCTAGGCGAAAGTTTGCCATGGCACTTCACAGTCAGCTAGTCAAACCAATTGAACCATTCATTTTTGACAAACCCGTTACGGACACCTATTTGTAATACATTATTGTAGTCAGTATCAAGGTAAATGGTGTTTCAAGTGCACTCGATGAACTATTGAAATCTACACCATTGTTTTGTAACTTAAAATTAATAATTCACAGATATTTGTAAAACAAAAGTGATTTTTTTTACTTGCAGATGTATTGCTTTAGTCTCCTGCAGTAGTCTCCTAAACAAAGAGTAGCTTTTAACGCTTGTTTTGGAACATTAGTATTCTAAGGTTAAATACATTAAAAAAGACTTTCTGAATCAGTTGGGACTCTTATTAACCCCATTTGAAGCAGATAAATATTTTCCAAGTAGGGAAAACTAAAAACTCAACGTTGCATTCTTCATTTCTCACTCTGAGAGAGTGTATTACTTTCCTTTTATAGTGAGTGATACATTTATGGTAACAACAATTTATGTTTTTAATATTTGTTGGTTGTTTTGTTTGGCTAATTTTAATAGTTATTTTAAGTATAATATAAACATTTTAGGCAAAGAATACTAAATGATAAACATTGTATGTAAAAACTTCTCAGGTCATAATTAATAAATAGGGTAAAGTAGTTTTCACCTCTTGCTCAGAATCACTGCCTCTTGCGCTTCCCCGAGGACTTCCCACCTCACTCCCTCGACGACTACCTGGCTCACTTCCTCTGGGACTACCCGGTTCACTTCCTTGAGGACTACCAGGTTCACTTCCTTGATAGCTTCCACTTCCCGCATCGCTTCCAGCTTCACTATCATAGTCCTCAGCGTCCGACATTTCTAAAACTAATCACAATGAATTGATTAGCCACTGTTGCTCTTTACCATCTAAGAATTGGTGGTTGATTGCTATACATTATTTGGAGATTTCCAATAAGTTTATAAGGAAATAAACACGTTTCAACAGGTATGACAAAATCCTGTCATCTTCAGGCGTTACTTACTATATTTAAAACTGGTTTTTTTATGATTTTGTGTTTTTTTTTAACTCATACTAATTCAAAAACACACTTTAGAATTTATATTAGAGAGTGAAAAATCTACCAAACTTGTTAGTTATGGGGTATTTAAAAAGACTCAAACGTCTAGTACTTAAAGCTATTTTAGGTTAACAATAGTTAAAACTTATGCTAAAAATTTACATACAGGAAAATGGGTATTTGTGTTTAATTATTCTAAAACCGTTCTAACTTTACCTTTGCGGGGAGCACATGGCAACATTGTATATTTTGAGTGCTTGGCTCCTTCCTGGCCCAGGGTTAATTTGTTTCCGGTCGTAATTGTTACCAATACATAATATGTTAGTTAATTGTTTTTACGTTATGATACAATTATATTTTTAAATTATACCTGTTTTAAGAATGCTGTATTCAATCTATTTATATCTAAATGTATACATTTCTATTTATAAAACTTCCTACAGATAACATATGTAATTTTCATTTCATTCCAGTTTGTTTTACTTTATTTGAACATTTACAATGATAATTTTTACCAGTTAAAATTGTGTGATTGTCTGCATTTTTTGACATTTATAATGAGTAAAAAAAATTACTTCTCAATTAAAATTTTACAGATTTTAATTTTAAAAAAAATTAATTTGTACCCTCCTACATTCTTCCCAATGTGAGTCATCAGATATAAAAATTAGAGGAGGTCTGAGGTAATGTTGCCTATTTCGATTTTCCTATTTAGCCAGCAAACCTCAGAGGTAAGTTAAAGCTAGAACGGCTGGACTATAGTATTCCATTAAAATTGAGAAACGGCTAGGATAGCAATTGGACATTAAAATCAAAGTTACCAGTTGCTGAAAATTTGATTACCATATGATTCAGTTAATAATTACATTTTATTACAATTTTAAATAATTATCTTCTCTGAACCGCTTATTGACGGTGGGATGTTGCTTACATCCATAGTCCGTTGATGTAAGCAAAATTGTTTGTAGCGGAATGTTGAAGAGGTTACATTGATTATTGCAGACCATTATCCAGAGCGAAAGATTTTTTACTACTGGTTAAAGTAGAAATCCCATTTCAGACCTACTTTAGTGCATGATTTTATACAATTTTTAAACAGTCTATTGCAGTAATATTTATTAAAAAGCTGGGTAAAGGTATTAAATACCAGTAACATAGCCAAAGATGTTAGATAGTTAATTTAACCTTACATCTGGTGAATTTTAGTAGGTGGTCCCTGGGGTCAGGCACCCAATATTTGCACAAACTGCACATTTTTTTGTGCAACTTGTGTAGCCTACATTAACAATTAGGATCTTAGGATTGAAAGTAAAGAGTAGTGCTTAGTGCAAATATAATGAATTACATAGCCTACATAGTCTAAGAAAGCGTGATGGCAAACTGTTTCTTTACGGTATTTTGTTAATTCTTAACCTTTTCAACGCCAGAAGCCTATATATAGGCTTTTGGTGAAATTCCGTTGAAAGCCAAGAGCCGATATATAGCCAAGTGCCATGTGTCCGTACCATGCCAAGAGCCTTTATATATAGCCAGGCACCGTGCGAGCATTGAGCACCAAGAGCCTATATATAGGCTCATGTTTATTTTGCGTATTACAAAGTTATTTTTTATTGAATTTAGATGAAACCCATACGATTGTATTGGGAATGAAGTGTCCAATTATATTACATATTTCTTTGGTTTGTATTAATTTTTTATATGATAAACACATTATAACAACTAGCGATATTTGTAAGGCAGTGGTGAGTACGAGTAGTGACAGCTGATCTGTTTTGTTTATTATCTTCATTTAACATTTTAATAGTGCTTTTAACATTTTAATAAAAATTTTTAATAAATAAACTTGTTCAAAACTTATTTATTTATTTATTCTTTCAACGGCAATGCCAATATACATAACAAAAACACATTGTGGAATACATATACAACAAACTTTAGTGCTAGAACAAGACAAGATTAGAATTTCTTTGAATGACAACTAGTAATTAATAACTTAGAAAGAAAGGTTTAACATTATTAGAAATTGTACTGGTTATCACATTAGCAAAAATTACAAGACTAGAGAATGGTTAATCATAACAATAATAAATCTCAAAATAAAAGGTAACATTACAGCATAACAGTAACACATAAATGATTTGATACACATAAAAATGGTTTGATAGTAAGATTCCTGTTTAATCAAAAAATCTATTTCTATTTATTTCCATAAAGTAGTTTCGTATTTTTAAAACATATGTTATTACCTTTGAGAATAAGTAACAATAAAGAAATGTAACTTTTATGCCTTATCTATCACTTCAAATGTTGTATGAATGAAATTGCACGAAAAAAATTAATATACAATAAAAATATTCAGAATAACTGAAGTAAATGTAAATAAGTACAAAACTGCTAAAAAGCAGAGTTTTCATTACAAATTAATAAATCAAAACCCGATTGTTATTTGCAAATGGAATTTACACAGATTTGTTAGGAACTAAATTTAGTGCATAAAATAATATGGTTTAGCAGCATAAACTTATTTTCAGGTTATGTTTTAGTGGTTTAAAATTAAAAAAAAGAACTGTTTTTACTTTATTTTGTTGTATGTTACGATGTTATGACAATTTTCACTTTCTTACATACTGAAATGTTGCCACTTTTATGTTGAAAAAATGGTACCAAAAACACTGTTCTACCATTAAAAATAATAGAATTACTGCAGTTCTAGCGGCTAGCGCACTCTCAGCATTATTTGCCCAGCGTGGTTCGGACACTCGGCACTGAAACGGCTGGTGTTGTTGCGATAAAACTTCCTGGCATTCAAAGGGTTAAGTATTCTATCTACACTAGAGGCATATTATACTTTTAGTAATAATGTTGTTAAGGGACCATGGTCCAAACCCATGAAGCACATGTTATGTGGACCTCCCGGGATTTGAACCCATGACCATATGAAGGATAGGTGGGCTAAATGGATACTTTTTAGTACCCAGTTAGAACCGTTACAGTTAGAGCCTACACTCTTGTATCCTTTACAAATACCAGGTACAGAGTACTCGCCATTAGTGGATTGATTTTTGGAAAAGGCTAGTGATACTGATACAGTCTTCTGCTACCACTGTTACAGACAATACTCTTGTTCACTAGAAGAAAAAGATTAATCTTTGAACCTTCACAAGGTTTAAGATTACCTATAAAGTATTTAATTTATAATTAAATTAAATTAGTAATTACAATATCTAAGGGAAGGCTAGATCTATATAAGAATAAGGAGTGTTGAAAAAATAATTCAGGTACCGGTAGCCTACATTTCATTAAAAAAATTTGTAATTTGTAAATTATTGTCAATATAGAAAAACACTAAATGCCTATAAAATAGATTATTTATACTAGCTTATTGAAAACTTGAAAATAATAACTACAAAAGAGTCAGCTACAAGCTTTTAAACAGTAGGACTCAAATATTGAATAACTAATAATATATAATAAGTGAAGATTTAGTGATTTTAAAAACTAGTTGTTTTTACAAGAGGAAAATTACATAAGGCAAATACAAGGAAAATATGCATAAATAGATAGTGTGATTAGCAATAATATCAGTGCAGTGAGCAAAGGACCCCTTACAGATATTTAATTTCGAGACACCTCTAATATAAAGCAGAAGTGCTAACTACTACACTAGCAAGGCCTTTCAACACTGTGGCATCACACCTAACATTTATTTTATTTGTTTGTGTTCCTAAATAAACTAAATTAATTCTGAGAATGTGCCAAATCCAAGATTTGTAACTATGGATAGGACAATGCTCCCTTCCTAAAAAATGACATCAAAATAAGCCTGTGAAATCTAAGTAACTAAGATAAGTTCAAAGCTAGATGTATAGATAACGAACAAACTTACTTATTCACTGCATACAAACGCTGATAAACTAGTCTAGATAGAAATATTCATTTTTCTTCAACTAAACTAAAATTACAATTACAACATATCAAAAGTTGACAAACATAACCTATTGATTAGAAACAAGGAATTACAATTACAGCTTATTTATTAACTAAATTATAGTTGTCTTTGGTCTGTAAACAAAAGCAAAGACAGCGAAGTCATTGAAACACTTCAGAGTAAAAGATTATAAGAATTTATATACATTGTACTATTGTAATGGTTATATAAATATGTATGTTGTACCGGGTCTTGGGCCGGTACAGTTTCGTTTTTTTTTTCGTTGTCTGCCAGGCTGCCTGAGATTCGCTCACGCCCGGTGATCCGCTTACTTTGGTAGCCGTTGGCCCGGTTTCGTTCGTTCCGTGTTCCAGCAGCTTCGGTCCGGTTGACCGGCTTCTAGATTGTTCGAGTAGTTCTAGTTTCTCTGGAGCCTTCGTCTTTCAGGTTGGCCGTCATTTTGTCTTTGGCTCTGCCTGCTGAGATTACTATGTTCGGCTGAGAGACTCCAAAACTCCAGGGTCCTCGAGTGGGACGTTCAGCCCTCGGCCTGCCGTCCGGGGATTGTCGACCATCTGCTCTGCTAGCCTGGCCTGAGGACCATGCTGGAGCCTGTTTCGCCCGCTACCCTCTCTACAGCTTTGGGTAGAGTTCTTCAGTCCTCAGGTCAGTTCTGTCCATTTTTTTTCCCGGCGGCTGAGCTGAGGGGTTCTGGTGATATTAAAGAAAAAAAAGAAATAAAAAGAAAAAATCATGAAATATAAAAGAAGAAAAAAAACAAATGTTTATGGAACTGTTTAATTTGTGGCCTAGGCCTAAACTGGAACAGTGATTGATGAAACAGCCATGGGGACTTATATTTTTTTTATTTACTTAAAAAGAAAAGCTTTAAAAATACATAAAGAATATTTTTGATGTTAATATCTATTTATATTTATTGTTAGTTATTTAATTAGTTTTATTTGTTGTTATATCTTTTAGATTTTATAGTTGTTAGGTCCCTATGGTTAAGTTATGTTATTTATTTATATGTTTAGGCCTAGTGATTGTTATTTATATTTTTCGTTCATTGTATTATGGAGGTCGTGAAGTGACTTTTTACTAAAACGGTACCGTGTTATATTTTCTTTTAAATTATTTAATTTTTAAACTTTCACCAAAAGGGGATTATGGTGCTTTTGCTTAACTTTTAATTCGGAGCTGCCCAGGGATTCCGGCTTACTCCCTGGCCCGGTGGAATCAAGGGATGCGGGCCAAATTGCCGGTGTAATTGGTGATACCAAAAATTTTATAATTTTCTTCACTTTTAGTCGGGGCCTATTAAATTTTTCTTACGTTTTGGGGTGTCTCAGGCTAGGCTGCAGATAGGCCATGTAGTTGTTAATTTGTTAATTTTGGTATTCGTTGAGTTTGTTGTTCTTGTAGCTTTTGTGTGTTTTGTTATTTATTTAAGTGCAAATTTTATATTGTGGCCTTCTGCCTATTTTATATTGTGGCCTTCTGCCGTTTTGATTTATTAAATGATGTTTCTTGTAATAAATTAGTTTCGCTCAGCTGCCGAGTTTTATTTTGGACCCTCCAACTGCCACCCGTGATCCCATCGCTTTACTCGTTTTGAGCCATCCCCCAGTTGGCACGCTTCCCAGCTTTGGTGGGGGGGATGGGTCTCAATTGGTAGCAGAGCGTGGTTGCCTAATAAAAAAAAAAAAAAAAAAAAAAAAAAAAATTCTTTCTTGGTTGTTGACGGTGGGGGTTTGCCAGTTAGTAGGCCATGGTTGGCCGACCTACCGTCAAAGGTGTCTTGGTAATACGTAGAAAAAAAAAAAAAAAGAAACAAATAAATATTTATTTAAAAAGAAAAACAATTAAAAACCAAATAAATAATTTAACTTAGAAAAAAAAAAAAAAAAAAAAAAAAAAAAAAAAAAAACCTAGGCAATCCGCTTGGTTACTTTGTTGAATGGGTTTCATGGGGGGATTGGAGTGGTCGGCAGTGGCTCGGTAGGCTGAGGGTTTAGTTCGTCTTGGACCCTGGAGTTGTCGTTTTTTGTGTACTGTTGAGAATTTTGTTTTGCGAGATGGCCTATCTGCAGAATGTTGCGCTCCTGGTCAAGGAGGAGTTGATTTTCGAATTGAGGTCGCGGGGTGTGACTCCGGAAGGGGATGTTTTGAATCTCCGGAGGTTGCTGCGGGAGCAGTTGTCCGCGGGTACGGCGGTGGATTGGTCTGACCTGCTGGAGGTTGGTGATGAGTTGGGGATTTGTAAACGGAAGGTGGAAGATTGGGAAGGGGTGTTAGAGGATTTGCAGTTGGAACCTCCAGTGGGTCGTGACCGGGCCTGCCGCCTTGCACGTCTGGGTCATCTGCTTGCCCGTTTAAGGCTGGTCAACCGGGCGCCGGGGTTGGAACCGTCGAATAGGGCGTGGATCTTGGAGAGTGTATCTAGGCTTGAGGAGATTTTTCAGGCACTCTCCGGTTCCACGACTCCTACGGGTCTGGGTCAGCGGCCTGCTTTCACACTGTCGCCTAACGTGTCGAGGCCGCAGGCTGAGACACCGGCTCTCACTGTGCCTGAGGTTCCTTCTGAGCCTGCAGGCGTTTCTGTTGAGGTTGCTTGTGGTTCGGCTCCAGCTGCCGTTCCTACTACTTCTTTGGGTTCTCCTGCTCTTCTGCAGCTGAGCTACCACAAGCTACCTAACCCTCTCACGCCCATGATCCAGAATCTCCCTGTGATCGATGGGATGGATCCTGAGGAGCTTCTTAAGTTTCTGGTGGCCTTTCTCAGACTTAGTGAGATGCCCGGCATGCAGGCTGGGGACTTGTTTCGTCTGGTTTTCCCTTATTGCAGAGGTCCCGTTGGGGAGTTGCTGAGTTCTGTCTTGGCCAGTGATGCCTCGGTGGACTCGTTCCATCGAGAGTTACTTTCATCGTTTCTTCCCATTCGACTCAGGGAGAGGATGGTCATGGACAGATTTTATCGGTCGCAGGGTAGGGGCGAGTCTCTGGCAGCCTATGTCTCTTCAGTCAAGGAAGCTCGTCAAGCGTTGCGCCTCACCCTTTCTGAAGCTGACACCGTTCGTGTCATCCTGGATGGCATTTCTCCCGAAGAACGGTGCAGATTGGTTTTTGCTGGTGTTCCTTCGACTTTTCGGGAGCTGCATCAGCTGTGCATTGTTTCGCGCAGCGTGCAGTTCTCAGACCAGCAAGGGAGGGATTCTGAGAGTCATCGTGCTCTCCCCACCCGTCGACCAGCTATGTCTGTAGGTGTGAGTCAGCCAGTGGAGGGTCGTGGTTCTCGGCCTCCTGTTGTGTGTTTTGCTTGTGGCCAACCTGGTCACATTCGACGTGACTGTCCACGTGCTCGAGGTCGTGGGGCGGGAAACGCTCAGCGCGGGGGGTTGCCTCCACAGTAGCTCCCCGCGTTGTTGCGAGTGACCGTGGCCATTTGCCTTTGACACGTGCCCATAGCAGGAGTGTCGGGGATTTTTCGGGCCTTGCTGGCATGGCTTCCCTGGGACTTAGTGCGGTCACCTCGGTGTGTCCTGGCGTTTTTGTATCTTTTGGTGGTACGGTGTGTCGAGCCCTTCTTGATTCTGGTTCGGCATGCAGTATCATCAGCCTTTCTCTTTTTGAGTCCCTTGACGCCTTAGGACTTGTCAGGCACACCGAGCCTTCTTCTATTACGTGCTGGACGGCATCCCAAACTCCTCTACCTATAATTCTAAAGGCGTTTTTCCATTTTAAAATCGAAGGATTTTCCTGGAGGTGGGGTTTTCTTGTTGCCAAGGACCTGGCGGTTTCTTGTATCCTAGGGGCAGACTTTATTTCTAAGAGTGGTATGGTGCTTGACCTCCAGAAGCGCCAGATATTTTTCAAGTTTAATCGGCGAGTTTTGGTGCCTCTAGTAGGTGATTCTGACTGCCCTCCTGCAGTCAGAGAGGTGGTTTGTGAGCCCGAACAACCCAAGGTGGATCCAGTTGGTCATCTCCCCCCTGGGCAGGCGGAGGCCATTAGGAGGCTGTGTTTGCGGTTTCCTGATGTGCTTACGGCTGAGCTTGGGGTCACTTCTCTTCTGGAGTATGAGATCCACCTCACCGATTCTCAGCCAGTTAGAAGTCATCCGTACAAACTTGCTCCCCCAAAGATGGAGGTTATGAGGGCTATGATCGAAGATCTTCTGAGCAAGGGTGTGATTGAACCGTCTCGTTCTGCTTATGCCAGTCCAGCTTTTCTTGTGCCCAAGCCTAATGGTAAGTCTAGGCTTGTGATGGATTATCGGAGGCTCAACGCTAAGGTCGCTATTGACTCGGTACCTCTGCCTGATTTGCATTCTGCGTTTGATTGGTTCGGTAAGGCTAAGTTTTTCAGTGTGTTTGATTTGAACCAGGCCTACCATCAGATTCCATTGAAGAAGGAATCACGGCCTATGACTAGCTTCTGTGTTCCCTGGAATCTCTATCAGTTCACTAGGGTTCCTATGGGTCTTGCTGTGGGTGCCCAGACTCTTACTCGTCTGCTTGATTCCATCTTCCATGATGTGAAGTTCAAGTTTGTTTTCAATTACCTGGACGATCTTCTTGTCTACAGTGAGACTTTCGGGGAACACCTGCAACATCTGGAGGAAGTTCTTAGTCGCCTCAAATCAGCTGGCCTTACCGTCAATCCAGAGAAAGTCACTTTTGCTCGTCCTGAGATTTCTTTTCTGGGTCATCTTATCTCTTCTCGAGGCGTCTGCATAGATCCTGCGAGGACCCAGGGCATTCGGGATTTTCCTCCTCCCAGAGATGCCAAGGGGATTGCCCGTTTTGTGGGGATGGTGAATTTTTACCGTCGCTTCATCCCTAACGTGGCCGAGCTTGCTGCCCCGTTGAACGAGCTGCGAAAGAAAGGTGTCCCTTTTGTGTGGGGCCAAGCTCAGCAGACTGCCTTTGATGCTCTCAAGGAGGCTATCATGCAACCTCCTGTCCTGCGGATGCCTGATTTCAGCAGAGAATTTATTCTTCAGACTGATGCCTCCTCCTCCGCCATTGCTGCTGTTCTTTCTCAGGAGTTTGATGGGGTCAGGCAGCCCATCGCTTTTGCTTCGAGGACGTTGTCTCACCAGGAAAAGAAAGCTTCTTCCATCTATGAGTTAGAGTGTCTGGCTGTTGTCTTTGGTACGGACAAGTTTCGGCGTTTCTTGGAACACGCTGAGTTCTTGCTGGAGACTGACAATCAGGCACTATCTTGGCTTCTTGCCCATCCCAGACAGCTTGGGAAAATTGGTCGCTGGGTGGTCAAAATTTCTGCCTTTAAGTTCCGAGTTCAACATCTTAGGGGTACCCAGAATGTCATCGCGGATGCTCTTTCCCGCATGTATCAAGAACCCAGTGATCCACCTACTGAGGCTGTTGCTCAGTGTGGTGCTGTTCTTCTGGATTTTCCTCTGGCTTTTGACGACCTACTGTCCCATCAGCAGAAAGATCCTGAGCTGTCAGTCATCTTAGGTGAGCTTCAAGAGGGAGGTGCCCACCCTCCCTATTTTCTGTCCAAAGGGGTACTCTGTTGCCGTCCTCGACAGAGGGGTGAACCCCGTGTAGTGCTGCCTAGTCATCTAGTACCGATGGTCTTTCAGTATTATCACTCTTCTCTTGTGGGCGGTCATCTTGGCATTCATAAGACCATCGCTAAGATTCGTAGGTACTTCATCTGGAAGGGCATGGACCGGGATGTTGCTGGCAGAGTGCGGGCTTGTCACCTGTGCTCTCTCAGCAAGCCTAGTCAGAATGCAAGGTTAGGGTTGTTATCTTCTGAGGTGGCCGAGCGTCCTTTTGAGAAGGTGTTCATCGACTACGTGGGTCCTTTTCCCCGTAGCAAGTCAGGTAGCTCCTACCTACTTGTTTGTGTGGATGCTTTCTCGAAGTTCGTTTGGCTTTTCCCACTTCGGAGTGCTACGGCTAAGCTCACCATCCGTGCTCTCCAGTCCCAACTCTTCCAGCACTTTGGTGTGCCTTCCACTCTTGTGTCCGACAACGGTAGCCAGTTTACCTCCCATGAGTTTCGTAGGTTCTGTTTTGGCAATGGTATCAGGCATGTGACTACCTCTCCTTATTACCCACAGCCTTCTCATGCAGAGCGGTTCAACCGCAATCTTCGGTCTGCCCTTATTACCTTCCATGCTGAGAAGCAGAACACCTGGGATGAGAGTCTCTCTTGGCTCCAGCTTGCTTTTAATTCTTCCAAGCATGAGAGTCACAATGCCACTCCCTTCGAGATTCTACATGGCTACCCTCCTAACAACCCTTTGTCCAACTTGTGGAGGCTAGAGGATCTTCTACCTACGCCAGGTGCCACTGACGTAGTGTCCACGTGGCGGGCTGCTCGGCGCAACCTGCTACGTGCTAGAGAGAGAGTGAGGAGGAGGTATGATAAGGGTCGTACTCCTAACCCTTTTCAGGTTGGAGATCTGGTTCTTTGTCAGGCTCACCCGGTCAGTTCGGCCGCGGAACGAGGAGCTGCAAAGTTGTGCTATCGGTGGTCTGGTCCCCACCGCATCGACAGGTTTTTGTCACCGGTGACTGCTCTGCTGGTTGATCCCCAGTCAGGCAGGGTGTTTAGGAAAGCCCATGTGTCCCAACTTAAGGCTTTCCGGGGAACGGTTGGTCCAGGAGTTGGTGTTCCTGGGGGTTTCTTGGGGCAAAGAGATTGATCACCTCTGCGCCCTAGGTGGCTGTTCTGAGAGAGTCTCCTTTCTCTCTTTTCTGGTCGGGCCCGACCGTCAGGGTAGTTCGCTCCCTGTTTGAGGGGTTTCCCCTCTTAGTTTCTCTTTGGCGTCCTTGGAGCACCACTCTTCGGAGGTCTTCGTCTTCTCTGGGTTCCCTGAGGTACCGAGTTTGCTCCCCTGCCTGGGTGTGTTGAGGTTTGCAGAGGGAGGTTGTACCGGGTCTTGGGCCGGTACAGTTTCGTTTTTTTTTTTTCGTTGTCTGCCAGGCTGCCTGAGATTCGCTCACGCCCGGCGATCCGCTTACTTTGGTAGCCGTTGGCCCGGTTTCGTTCGTTCCGTGTTCCAGCAGCTTCGGTCCGGTTGACCGGCTTCTAGATTGTTCGAGTAGTTCTAGTTTCTCTGGAGCCTTCGTCTTTCAGGTTGGCCGTCATTTTGTCTTTGGCTCTGCCTGCTGAGATTACTATGTTCGGCTGAGAGACTCCAAAACTCCAGGGTCCTCGAGTGGGACGTTCAGCCCTCGGCCTGCCGTCCGGGGATTGTCGACCATCTGCTCTGCTAGCCTGGCCTGAGGACCATGCTGGAGCCTGTTTCGCCCGCTACCCTCTCTACAGCTTTGGGTAGAGTTCTTCAGTCCTCAGGTCAGTTCTGTCCATTTTTTTTCCCGGCGGCTGAGCTGAGGGGTTCTGGTGATATTAAAGAAAAAAAAGAAATAAAAAGAAAAAATCATGAAATATAAAAGAAGAAAAAAAACAAATGTTTATGGAACTGTTTAATTTGTGGCCTAGGCCTAAACTGGAACAGTGATTGATGAAACAGCCATGGGGACTTATATTTTTTTTATTTACTTAAAAAGAAAAGCTTTAAAAATACATAAAGAATATTTTTGATGTTAATATCTATTTATATTTATTGTTAGTTATTTAATTAGTTTTATTTGTTGTTATATCTTTTAGATTTTATAGTTGTTAGGTCCCTATGGTTAAGTTATGTTATTTATTTATATGTTTAGGCCTAGTGATTGTTATTTATATTTTTCGTTCATTGTATTATGGAGGTCGTGAAGTGACTTTTTACTAAAACGGTACCGTGTTATATTTTCTTTTAAATTATTTAATTTTTAAACTTTCACCAAAAGGGGATTATGGTGCTTTTGCTTAACTTTTAATTCGGAGCTGCCCAGGGATTCCGGCTTACTCCCTGGCCCGGTGGAATCAAGGGATGCGGGCCAAATTGCCGGTGTAATTGGTGATACCAAAAATTTTATAATTTTCTTCACTTTTAGTCGGGGCCTATTAAATTTTTCTTACGTTTTGGGGTGTCTCAGGCTAGGCTGCAGATAGGCCATGTAGTTGTTAATTTGTTAATTTTGGTATTCGTTGAGTTTGTTGTTCTTGTAGCTTTTGTGTGTTTTGTTATTTATTTAAGTGCAAATTTTATATTGTGGCCTTCTGCCTATTTTATATTGTGGCCTTCTGCCGTTTTGATTTATTAAATGATGTTTCTTGTAATAAATTAGTTTCGCTCAGCTGCCGAGTTTTATTTTGGACCCTCCAACTGCCACCCGTGATCCCATCGCTTTACTCGTTTTGAGCCATCCCCCAGTTGGCACGCTTCCCAGCTTTGGTGGGGGGGATGGGTCTCAATGTATATTTATTGATATTCTTGATTTTTGAAAGTATATATTAAAGCTTTTATCGAGAAGTGATGAGAAAAAATCACACTTAGCCCCGACATAGGAGGGTTTACCTTCGTTTCTTCTGCTATGATGTGCTGGCAAGTAAAACCAGTGACATTCCGGGTAAAGTGGCATTCCAGTGTACATTAACTTTAAACGGTCACTACTTAAAAGCCTGTACATGTACCGCATTTATATTTTAATACGTGGTTAACATGAGTGCTTTTAATGGGTTTTATAGATTTCAGAATTTGAACTTTTCTAGAAAAGAACATTCTTTTTAATTTCTTAAAACACGTTTTCTTGTATTCGTGGTCTTAGAATTAATTACTTGATCACGTTGCAATCCTTATGAAAATTTTAGTTACTATACATTACTTTTCTATTATATTGATTTAAATAAATTCAAATTGACCAGTTTAACGTGCTTTTAAATTGATTTAATTAAATTAGTTTAAAACCAATTCATTTAATTACATGAAGTGATCCTTGTAACCATGCATATCTTAAGGATTACATCGTGACCATGTAATTAATTTAACGACCTCTAGAAGACAAGGAAACATTGTTTTTAGGAAATTAATATGAACTATTTGTCTTGAAAAGTTTAAATTATGAAAAAAAAAAAAACAGACTTATATTTTCAGAACAGAAAAATGTTAAAAATAGAAAAATAAAAAAACAGAAAAATATCAAACTTATATAAAAAACTCTTGTCAATCATTTATTAAAATATAAATGCTATACATTAAAAGTTGTTAGTAATAAAAGTGTTAAGTTGATGTACAATGGAAACTAGTTAAAATTTCGGTACTTTTATTGTACCAACTAGAATTAAAATTACTAAAACTTATGATAAAATTTACAAATTACTATGTTATAACATACAATTAAAAAATGAAAACAATGTTGTGATTTGATTTTACTTAGGCCTCTTATTATCTTAGTAAACAATCTTCATACTCGGGCAAGCATAAATTCTACGCCGACAGTAAATGAGAAGTTTCACAGTGTTTGATGAAGCTATTCAAAATATGTTTACAACTTGTTTTTCGATTAAGCATTTTTCAAAAAGAAATGTTAAGGACCAATGCGGATAATTCATACATTACCTTGAAAACTCTAAACCCCACTCGCTGACACGAAGCAGTTTATGCTCTTAAAGAACGATTTTGCGATGTTTCGGAGGCTCTGTCAGTCATAATTTTGACAAACCAAAAGTAAAATCACAGAAACGAAGCTAATGGGCTTAAGAATGGGTTAGATAATTTTAGATTTGTTTTGCTGCTTGTGACACAATGTCACGCTTTGAAACATGTAATTTTTGTCTCGAAATCACTTTAGACCTAATCACTTGACATAATGCAAGCTCATTATACTATAGGAGCTAAGCTATATTTAAGACTGCATCACCTAAAATATCATTTAAATGTAGCCCAGCTCAGATTCACGTTTGAAAAGATGATTTAAGAAGCGACAGCTGTATGTGTTAAGTGGGGCATACAGCCATAGACCTTCTTGGTAGGTTCTATTATACGTATAGAACCTACCAAATTAGGTATAATAGAAGGTCTATGATACAGCCTCATTTTCAAAAAACAAAAAAAACTGTAAAGAAAGACAAAAAACACTTCAATGAACTGTCAGAGGATCAACGCCTCACTGACCCAAAGGAACGGTTTAAAGTGTCGGTATTTTCCCGATTTTTGACACTTATGTTTCCAGATTGATTCGAGGTTTGAATTGAGGAACTCAGTAATGTAATAGACACATACAGAGTGATCCAACCAACTTTTGTGGCATTATGCTCTGAAGCCGAACTAAAAAATGAAGCAACCAAGTTCAGGAAAATTTTCGAAAACGATGTTTCGCCTCTGTTCTATTGTCAGATTGTGTATGTGAGAAGTTCCTTCAAGTCCAAAACAGCAAAGTTAACACATGTAAGGGAGCTTGTCAATCTCTTCGAATACAACACACTGGAAGTACCCACCCTGACGTGTATACTGCCTATGTTTTGTACCTCACCCTTCCTGATGTTGTTGCTAAGGCCGAAAGGTCTTTCTCCAAGCTCAATAAAACATATTTGAGAAGTTCACTGAATCAAGAACGAGAACGGCTTAGCTCTTTTCTCAATAAAAATGAAGTGACAAGAAAAATCACCTTAATAAAGTGATCGACTCCTTCAGTGAAAAAAATGACAAGAAGAAGACGTTTTGGTTTTGAAATAGTTATAACTGGCGCAGAATTTACGTATACTCGAGTTTAAAGGTTTTTTACTAAAAAAAACTAAGAGACCTATGAAATATTAAACCACACCAATATTTTCCTTGTCTAATTGTACGTTGTGACATATACATTTAAAAATATTATTATAAGCTTTAATAATCTTTATCCTAGTTGAAACAAAAAAGTACTAGAATTTTAACTAGTTTTCACTGTGCATCAACTTTAGACTTGTATTACTGAAAAACCCGTTGGTGTATTGCATTTATGACTAGAAAACATGTGATAGACAAACGTGTTTTCTAGTAGGTTATTAAATTTCAGAATTTTAACTTTTCAAGAAAAAATATGCTTTAAAAAAAAGAAAAGAGTATTATGTTCTGTTGGATACATAATTTTTTAGTCATAAGCGAAATACTGAAAAAGTGCGAACATTTCCTGGTTTGAAGGCTCTCAAATCTGAAGCACAACCCAGAAACAGTCGCAAACTCATATACCCGTTATTCAGCACCCCAAAAGGGTTTTTAATTACTTCTAGCTCTCGAACAAATTTTAGGGGCTAGGCCTGTGCTATAACACCAATCCTGTATTAAAAGGAAAGTCAGTTGAAGGAAATTGATAACATCTGTCTTGCACGTTATGTCCATAAATACTGACTGAACAATAAGTCTAAAGTCTGTGCTCACAACTAGTCACAGCTGGCCATAGATGAGGAGTGAAAAGGGGGCTCTTTCAGGAAATCATTTTTTTGTTTTATTAATTTTTTTTTGCCCCGTCAAGATGGCCGTACAGTGACTTGCTTTTCTGCTGTGGTCCCGCGCTTATGCTTGTTTCGCTTAATAGTGTTTCTTGTTTGTATCAATAACCGCAAAATTTCAATACAAACATTTCCACCTTCTGTCGTCTGCTTTCCATGTCTGGTCAATAACAACAAGAAAACCGCTAAGCTTTAGGAGGAACTCTGCTTGGAAAATTCACACAGCCTTCATGATATATTCTTCACTATCTTTCGTACTATATAACCTGTATCACTATGTCTGTCTCCTGCCCTATTTGTGTCAAGATAGTTTTGGATTCCGATGGATTGGGATGCGATGGTGATTGCAAACGATGGTTTCATCGTGAATGCCTAAAAATGAACAAAACAGAATATAATCGCTTGAGCAGCGATAATAATGTTAAATGGTCATGCACCCGTACTGATTGCGTCTCTCCCCCCAGCATCTCCATATCTCAGCTCTCGGTGCAAATGACTACCGTTTTATCTAAGCTTGATGATCTCCTTGGTAAAGTCAATAAAATTGATGCCATTTCCAAAGACGTTGCTGAGATAAGAGCGGAGGTGTCTGCTGTGTCGAGCTACCTATCTACTTTGGAACCTCGTGTGACTTCTGTTGAAAATAAAGTTGATTCCATCTCTCAGAATCTTGCTTCTGTCTCCTCTGTGGTCGATACTCATGGTGAAAGGTTGGCTGCGCTTGAAGAGCCCTCTTCTTCTGACTCTTGCGTTGTCTCTACTATTTAAGAAATTAATGAAAGAAATCTCCGGGCCAAAAATATCATGGTCTTCGGGATGCGTGAGAGTGCTAGGGGCACAGCTCAAAACAGAATAGAGGATGATAAAGCAAATCTTCAATCTATTCTCACTGCCATTGATCCTAAACTAAAAGTTGATTCTTTTAAGCTAGTAATAACATTAAATATAATCTTTTTAATGATAGGCATGGCTGACTTAACTAAATCTAATATTAGTTGTTCTATATTAGAGCCACTCTCAAGTACCTCGTTAGCTGCAGTTTCAGTAGTGTCGTTATTAAAAACACTGAAA
Organism: Stictocephala bisonia; assembly: GCA_035578905.1. Classification (NCBI taxonomy): domain Eukaryota; kingdom Metazoa; phylum Arthropoda; class Insecta; order Hemiptera; family Membracidae; genus Stictocephala; species Stictocephala bisonia. Next base: position 108,841 of record JAQJVL010001929.1, on the reverse strand, counting down.
TCAGTTTGGTGATGCAAATTTGTTGACGTCTTCTTAGTTGCTTGAGCGTATGACTTGGAAGTTGCTTGAGGGCGGGCTTGTGAGGGTTTTATTCCAATTCCAGTGTTTTCGGTACTGCGCTTTTCATCAGTGCTCCTAGTAGATGAGTGATGGGTGAGTCCAGTAACATTGCTTTTAGTCTTTTGCTGTATATCTTTATAGTATTTACAGCCTTTGAAATTGGCCGAATGATTCTCCCCACAGTTTACACATACAAGGGGGTCGGTCTTCTTCTTCGGACAAGCAGAGTAGAGATGTTGGCCAGTACACTTCACACATCTGGGATCGAGCTTGCAAAAATTTTTCGTGTGACCATAACGTTGACATCGAGTACACTGGGGCACATTTGTAGGCTTCCTTTTAGGCTCAACATGAACAACAGAGTAGCACAGTCTATTTAATTCAAATATAGCTTTTCCAGATTCATTGTTTTCTAACGAGACTGCACAAATAGGGAATGGAATTTTTTCCTTGTTAAATAATCTATTTACAGTGAGAACCGGATAGTTGTGAGAGATTAACTCATCCTGAATTTCCTCTGGAGAAAGAGAGCAGGGAACGTTTTTAATTACGACTTCTAATTTTCTGTCTATTTTTGTCTGAAACGTATGGTATTTAACATTTGATTCGTCGTAAAATTGTGTCAGTTTTCTAAAATCATCTATGGTCAGAAGATTAATTTTCAAAGATGAGCCTTTGACTTCAGTGGTAAACTCACAAGTAATTACAGTTTTAATATCTTTGACAATTTCCTGATGATTGTTAACATCGTGGACAAAAATAGGTGGAGGTTTAACAATTTTATGCAATTCACTTGTAGCAGTTACATCAGCCATCTCATTTTCATCATTATTAGCAATAGAGTAGTTGTGGTCTGATGGTGGATTAAATTTGTTTTGATCACACAGCTGATTAGTATCTAAGACATACCTTTTAGGCTGTAGATTTACACAATTGTTGACTGTTTTTCTTTTTGGTGGTCTTAAGAAATCTTGATCAATGTTTTCATTTGATTCTGTAGTGTTGGGCGTTAAATCACATGATTTAGGCTTGTTGACAGAAGATTGGGAAGGGAAAATAAACACTGGCTTAGCCATTATTGATTTTTGGTTATGCTTAGGTAAGCAATGTTTAAACAAAGACCACTTCGTTATTTTAACAATAACTGGGTGAAATCAACACAAAAACACAAAATAGGTATTCAATATCACTAATATTACAATTAATAACAAAAAAATAAACTTTTAACACAATTAAAACTCTAAAAAACCGAGCGCGAAAAATAGTTAACTATTACACTTATAATGCATCAGCTGATCTAAAGTATGTCTGAAATTGTTATGTTCTTCCCAAACCCATACTGACACTCTGTTAGAATCTGGTTTATTTGCAGGTATTTAACAAGCTGTTCTTAGACTATTCTCTCTAGTATTTTAGAGAAAACACTGAGTAAAGAGATCGGACGGAAGTTGTTTTTATCTGTATGAATTTTATTTTTATATAAGGGAAGAACTTTAGCAATTTTGAAAATATCTGGAAAGATTCCGGTGGAAATACTGAGATTGACCAGGTGTAAAATTGGTTGACTTAATAATTCGATGTTTTTTTTAATAAAGAAGCAGGAACGCCATCATAGCCAGGAGCAGAGCCACCTCGTAGTGCATTTATGTGTCGTTTTATGTCGTGTTCAGTAACATTGTGTAAGGTGAGCTCGGAGTCAAGTCTATAGTCTGAGTCAGTAACTGAGTCCTGTAACGTGTATTGTGCTTGCAAGGTTTTGTCCTACGGTTGAAAAGAAAGTATTGAATTCCTCTGCCATTTCTTTAAATACTAAATCGTTATAATCAGCAATGCCTGGTCGAGGTGGCTCTGCTCCTGGCTATGATGGCGTTCCTGCTTCAATATTAAAAAAAACATCGAATTATTAAGTCAACCAATTTTACACCTGGTCAATCTCAGTATTTCCACCGGAATCTTTCCAGATATTTTCAAAATTGCTAAAGTTCTTCCCTTATATAAAAATAAAATTCATACAGATAAAAACAACTTCCGTCCGATCTCTTTACTCAGTGTTTTCTCTAAAATACTAGAGAGAATAGTCTAAGAACAGCTTGTTAAATACCTGCAAATAAACCAGATTCTAACAGAGTGTCAGTATGGGTTTGGGAAGAACATAACAATTTCAGACATACTTTAGATCAGCTGATGCATTATAAGTGTAATAGTTAACTATTTTTCGCGCTCGGTTTTTTAGAGTTTTAATTGTGTTAAAAGTTTATTTTTTTGTTATTAATTGTAATATTAGTGATATTGAATACCTATTTTGTGTTTTTGTGTTGATTTCACCCAGTTATTGTTAAAATAACGAAGTGGTCTTTGTTTAAACATTGCTTACCTAAGCATAACCAAAAATCAATAATGGCTAAGCCAGTGTTTATTTTCCCTTCCCAATCTTCTGTCAACAAGCCTAAATCATGTGATTTAACGCCCAACACTACAGAATCAAATGAAAACATTGATCAAGATTTCTTAAGACCACCAAAAAGAAAAACAGTCAACAATTGTGTAAATCTACAGCCTAAAAGGTATGTCTTAGATACTAATCAGCTGTGTGATCAAAACAAATTTAATCCACCATCAGACCACAACTACTCTATTGCTAATAATGATGAAAATGAGATGGCTGATGTAACTGCTACAAGTGAATTGCATAAAATTGTTAAACCTCCACCTATTTTTGTCCACGATGTTAACAATCATCAGGAAATTGTCAAAGATATTAAAACTGTAATTACTTGTGAGTTTACCACTGAAGTCAAAGGCTCATCTTTGAAAATTAATCTTCTGACCATAGATGATTTTAGAAAACTGACACAATTTTACGACGAATCAAATGTTAAATACCATACGTTTCAGACAAAAATAGACAGAAAATTAGAAGTCGTAATTAAAAACGTTCCCTGCTCTCTTTCTCCAGAGGAAATTCAGGATGAGTTAATCTCTCACAACTATCCGGTTCTCACTGTAAATAGATTATTTAACAAGGAAAAAATTCCATTCCCTATTTGTGCAGTCTCGTTAGAAAACAATGAATCTGGAAAAGCTATATTTGAATTAAATAGACTGTGCTACTCTGTTGTTCATGTTGAGCCTAAAAGGAAGCCTACAAATGTGCCCCAGTGTACTCGATGTCAACGTTATGGTCACACGAAAAATTTTTGCAAGCTCGATCCCAGATGTGTGAAGTGTACTGGCCAACATCTCTACTCTGCTTGTCCGAAGAAGAAGACCGACCCCCTTGTATGTGTAAACTGTGGGGAGAATCATTCGGCCAATTTCAAAGGCTGTAAATACTATAAAGATATACAGCAAAAGACTAAAAGCAATGTTACTGGACTCACCCATCACTCATCTACTAGGAGCACTGATGAAAAGCGCAGTACCGAAAACACTGGAATTGGAATAAAACCCTCACAAGCCCGCCCTCAAGCAACTTCCAAGTCATACGCTCAAGCAACTAAGAAGACGTCAACAAATTTGCATCACCAAACTGATTTCAGTGTTTTTAATAACGACACTACTGAAACTGCAGCTAACGAGGTACTTGAGAGTGGCTCTAATATAGAACAACTAATATTAGATTTAGTTAAGTCAGCCATGCCTATCATTAAAAAGATTATATTTAATGTTATTACTTCACTGTTCAAAAATGCACCCTAGAACATGCATCATACAAAACTTAACAATCCTAAACTGGAATGCTGATGGCCTAAAGAGAAAGAAGAATATTTTTTTCAGAGTTCATGGTTCGGCATAACGTCGATGTCGCCTGCATCACTGAGACGCACTTTGTAATAAATGAGCCCTTTAAAATCCCTGGATACTTTATTTATATAGAAGACAGGAATGCACCCAATGCTTTTGGAGGAGTGGCAATTTTTATAAAAAGAAACCTTAATCATCACAATATACTGTTGCCAAATCTTATTTCAGCTGAAGCTGTTGGTATCAAAATTAATTTGCAAAATGACCAGTCTTGTAATGTTATTTCTGTGTACAAATCACCCAATCGACGTTTTCACCAACAAGATCTTTTAAATCTAAGTCATGGTGACGCTCCAACTCTTATCTTAGGAGATTTAAATTGTAAACATCAATTTTGGGGTTGTAGGGTAACTAACCCGAATGGGGTTCGCTTGTTACGTGCTATGAATGAAACCAATATAAATATTTCAGCTCCGTCTGAACCCACTCATTACCCTTGGCAAAACAATTTCCATCCCGATATATTGGACATTACTCTTCATAAAAACTTTGGAGCTCCTATTCTACAACAAGTAATCAGCGAACTTGACTCTGACCATCTCCCTATTATTGTAAGTTTTTTCATACAACCAATATTTTCTCCGCAAATTCCCAGACTGATAAACGGTCCAGTCAATTGGGATACCTTCTGTGCAGAATTCGACAATCGCATGAAAGTTCCAACGGACTTATATTCAGTAAATGGCATTGACAGAGCAGTTCAAGACTTTACAGAGTGTTTACAAATATCAGTCAAAAATGCAACTATCCGGACTTTTCCCCCTACACGAAACACTTTTCTTCATCCTCCCATGAGAATTATGCAATTAATTAGATATAAAAATAGAGTGAGACGTCAGTGGCAGAGATACAGGTACCCTCACTTAAAGATGCAGCTAAATGAACTAATTCGTAAAGTACGTAGCGAACTTGATAAATATAGGATTAATTCTTACAAACTTTACGTTTCTGATATTGATCCTGGTGATTCTAATATGTGGAAAGCAACAAAGAGGCTTTTACAATCACCGACAATTGTGCCTCCACTAAAACAAAATAATTTTATTTTTGAAAGTGATTCCGAAAAAGTAATGTGTTTGCTGATTTTTTTGAGAATGCATTCATTCCTAATGTTGTTCATGATTTTGAAACTAACAGAAATGTTGAGGATTTTTTGTTCACAACCACACAGTGCAGAGCAGCCTGTGAAATTTACCTCACCCTCGGAAATTAAAAATATTATTAAAAATCTCCCAACAGAAAATCTCCAGGGCATGACTTGGTACCTAACATAGTTTTGAAGAATTTTTCTACCAAAGCACTTTCAATACTGGCATCTATTTTCAATGCTTGTATTTCTGTTGGTTACTTTCCCAAAAACTGGAAACTTGCTCAAATAATTGTTATACACAAGCCCAACAAACCTAAACATTTCCCTAGCAGTTACCGTCCGATTAGTCTCCTTTCGTCAATATCAAAATTATTTGAAAAAATTATACAGAAGAGACTGCTAAAATACTTGGATTCTTCTAATATCATTCCCCCTTATCAGTTTGGATTTCGTACAAGGCATTCTACATCTCATCAACTTCTACGAATCAATGAAATCATATGTAAAGGATTTGAGAAGAAGCTTCATTCATCGGCAGCATTTTTGGACATAACAAGTGCATTTGATAAGGTTTGGCATGGTGGCCTGTTATATAAATTGTATCAGTTTGGACTTCCTTTGTATCTGAGAGCATTGTTGCAATCGTTTCTGTCTGATAGGACTTTTTGTGTCAAACTCAACTGCACACTTTCCTCAGTTCGTCCAGTAGGCGCAGGTGTTCCTCAAGGCTCAATACTGGGACCTCTTCTTTTTAATTTATACATGTCTGATATTCCTGAGCTTCCTCAGACTACTATCGCTCTTTATGCTGATGACACGGTTCTTATTACCCAGCACATTGACATCAACCAGGCCGCAAATTCTTTACAATTCAGCGTTACATCTCTGACCAATTGGTTTAAAAGCTGGAGACTATCGTTAAATCCATTGAAATGTGAAACAAAGGTTTTCTCTTTGAGGAAGTATATTTTGCCACCTGAAGTTGCTATTGAAAATACTTCAATTCCTTGGAACCCTGATGATCAAGGCATAAAATACTTAGGTGTCTACCTCGATAAAAAATTAAACTGGAATCTTCACGTAAACAACAAACTCACTCAAGCATACGCACGTCTATCCGTGTTATTTCCTATAATAAACAGAAAGTCATCTTTAAAACCAGAATGTACATTTTTAATATATTAAAAACAATTCTTCGGCCGTTAATTACGTATGCCTGTCCAGTTTGGGGAATGTGCATTTCTTCCGGCAAACTGAAAAAGATTCAAATTTTCCAAAACAAAGTTTCAAGAATTGCAGTTGATAGTCCATGGTACATACGTAACTCTCATCTGCATGTAGAATTTGGACTCGATACCATTGATGCTTTTATTAAAAGAATTTGTCGTAAGTTCATGGCAAACTTAGAAAATGTTCCAGGAGCTATTAGCTTTCACATTGGAGAACCTACTTTGTACAGGCGTTTGAAAGCCAGACTTCCTCAAGACATGATAGACTGATTTCTTAGCCTCTCTATGTAACACTTATTTGTTTTTTTTTTAACTTACTTAAATATGTTATATATATTTTTTGTTTACTGATTGTTATTCGTGTTACAGGGTGACTCATATATGAGCGAACCCGATAATGTTATTATTCCACCTGTTACATTTTCTGTGTATAATATGTAAAATATTGATCCAGAAATAAAAGTGTAAAAAAAAAGACATACTTTATGATGTAAACAAACAATTGCACGAATCTATTTCCAAAGACGTGCGAATTATGCTTATCTTTTTAGATCTGAAAAAAGCTTTCGACAGCATAGATAGAAATTTACTACTACCAAAGTTAGAGCAATAGGAGTGCGTGGTAAATCACTTGATTAGTTTTCTAGCTATTTAACAGAAAGGCGACAATTAGTTGCCTTGGGTGGGGTCATTAGTAATATACTTCCAATAGATTTTGGTGTCGTGAAAGCTAGCACTCTTGGTCCAATATTGTTCTTAATATATATCAATAATATCACAAGATTAAATTTAAATAGTAAATTGTTTCTTTTTGCCGACGACGCCTTGGCGCTCGTAAAGGGTCGGGACTGGGCAGAGGTACGCTCATTTGCTTTAAGAGATCTCATGTCTTTAAAAACGTGGTTTGATCAGAATCTCCTTTGCTTGAACGTCATTAAAACAAAATACTTACCTATCTCGTTAAGGAGTAATACCGATTATACCTTAGATAATTTAGTGATTCATTCTTGTGCAGACTACAATAGCCGTGTATGCGGCTGCGAGGCTATTGAAGTTGTGACGTCTTATAAGTATTTGGGAGTTATTTTTGACAGACGATTAAACTGGGCTCAGCACATGGACTATTTGAAAAAGAAATTACGTAAATACGTATTTGCGTTCAAGCGGGTTCGAGATATTAGGTATCCAACTGACGCTCTGTTTTTTGAAACTGGTATTTTAAGTGTGCGTCATCTATACATAAAAGCCCTTTTAATTCATATATTTAAAAATCACAACATAATCTTTTCTAGAATTTCCCACTCGCACAATACTAGATATTCACGTAATGTTGGAATTTCAGCTGTTCCCTTAGCTAAAACATATCTATCAACAAATCCATTCTATACATGTCATACATTGTTTAGAAATCTGTCCAACTATCGTCAAAATGTGGTTCTAATATTGTTCTCTTCTCCATCATTAGCTTCTCTAAAGACAAATGCTAACCAGTAGTTGTCTCTTACCAGTACACAAGAGGCAGAGGCTCTTATCACTGCCGAATACAGACATGGCCACAATCTGAACACCCTTTACCACGCAACTACGGATTGATTCTATTCTACTACTATAGTTTTTCAGTCACAGCGTTCTCTCTCCCTCCCACCTTGACTCATGTAGGCATATACTAAACTTTTTATTTTTTAATTTTTTTCTCTCTTGTGCTTGTGCTGTACTAAAGCATTTTTGAATATAGCAAAGTTACTTAACATTGCAAATGTTCAAAACAAATAGTTAAAAAATAAAATGAGAGAAAGAGAGAGATACTGTACTAGTTATTAAAAAAAGACATAAATGACATTTTCTCACAATTTTAAATACACTGGATAAATTAGTGAAAATATTATTCTGCTGACAAGCAACTCAAGCCTATGCACAGGCAGTATTGCCCATGTAGGCTTATTTCCATATACTTTTTCTACTAAATTTAAACTAGCAATACTCTAAAAATTTCAGCAATACAGCAAAACACACGAATAACGGTCCTAGTTTCCACCTTTTTCTTTTTTTCTTTTCTTTAACAATATTAGTAGACCAGTTGTAAATCTAAATTCTAAAGTTAATTTTTAAGGAGTTGTGTGTTTTAGTTGTATTGGTATCTCACATGTTTAATGGTTAATTTAAGAGTATTTTTTCCTATGTATACAGTCTAATTTTTGTAACATTGTACATTTGTATAAAAGGAAATAAAGTTATTTTGAATTTTGAATTATTATTTATTAATGACAGATTAAACTAATAATGTAATGGTGAAACTAAAATCTCTGCACACGCCTTAAATATATAATGAGGTACGGTATGTCATCTGGGCCCATCGTTCTCTTGGGTTTGAGTTTATTCAGACTGATAAGGACTTCTTGTTTTGTTATCTGATCAAAGGACAAAATGTCCACGTTAATCATGACCGGTGAATCAATAGCCTGTTCACATAGCTGATAAAAGTCAAAAGGACAAGGTTTGTAAACAGAGTTAAAGTAACTAGCAAACGCTTCCGCTATCACTGCCCCTTCCTCTACTTCCATATTATTTAATTCCATTGTAGCTGGTTTAACATTATTACCTCTTAATTTTTTAATCACACTCCAAAATAATTTTGGATTTTTATTTATCTCATTTTCAGCAGTTTTCAAAAATTCTTTATAATTTAATTAATTGTTTAACCTCTCGCCTAATGTTTCTGAATTCATCACACAAGTGTTGCATATTATATTTTTTATACTGTCTCCGAATCTTTTCTTTCTTTTTTATTGATATCTTCAAGTGTTGAGAATACCAATTAGGATATTTACTATTAAATGATCTTTTCATAGGTACAGCTAAGTTTAAAATATCATACATTTTGTCATAAAAAAGTTTTACAGCATTATCAGTATTTTCAACACAATATAAATTATTCCAATCAGAGTTCCTCAAATTGCTGTATAAAATATAAAAATCAGCTTTGCTAGAATTATAATAAGGCCTAACTACATCGACAACTTTTTCTAAAGCAACCATACATTCATTAATACTAAAACAGATATTTAACGCAGGATGATATCTATCAACATTTACTGTAGGTACAGACTCCTCAGAAACACGTAAGTCAATATCAGATAAAACTAAGTCAAGCGTACGACCTTGAAAGTTAATAACATTATTTAATGACCTGAGTTGTATGATAGGTCAGGTCATCGACAGGCACTGATAGGCATTAAGATCCATTTCAGTATTAGAGCACCAATCTGTTATTATATTGATACTGGATTAAAGAAAAATAGCATCATCAAATGGGATGATTTCACTAAATATATTTACATAATCGGCAATCAATAAACTTCTGGCCGGTAAATTTTCAACAATGTCATGAATAAATAAGTTGAATAATGCCAGGCTGAGTAATGAACCCTGAGACACTCCAGAAAGTGCTGGACTCTTGTGCAATTGTGCACCACCAAATCTAATAGTAAGCCATCCATCTATCAAATAATCTTTCAACTACTGCAACAGTTGACCACTAACACCAAAAGCACTCAGCTTTTGTGCCAGGTGTATATGGCTCACCCTATCAAAGGATTTTGAAAAAGTTTAAGTATACGCTATCGACCTGGTGTCCTCTACATAAAACTGAAATTATAAAATTCTGAAAGACTGCTAGATTTGTTGAGGAAGATTTACCTTTGCAGAAACTATGTTGCTCAGGTATAACGTAATTTTTGACATGGAAAGATAAATATTCAAGAACAATTCCATGAAATACCCTTGCTATTGCGGACTGAATGACAACCGGGCCTGTAATTATGTACATTGGAAGGGTCGCTGAATTTCAGTAATGGTGTGATAAATCAAAGTTTGAGATTCGAAGGGAACTTTCCCATGAAAGGGTTGAAATATAAAGTTATATGTGGAGCAATTATGCCAGGACAAAACTATAGGATTTTAGGAGGGTTGCCATCCGGGCTTGGACCCTTACTGGGATTTAGATGGACCAGTTTCCGCTCAACACAGAAACAGGTTACAAAACACGATGAAAAAGATGTGTTCAGCATATTCAGCAGGTGTTGGGTGAGGCGACCTATATACAGACGCGAAGAATCGAGTGAAGAGTTCACACATCTGCTTGGGATCCTGAACTACTTCTCCGGCTAACTGCATTTTGGAAGGAAGATGAGACTACTTCTTGGTGTTGTGTAGGTGACTCCAAAATGACTTTATGTACTGGGATGCCCTGATCTAGTTCATGGATATAAGTATTGTAACGCGTTCTTGCAAGACGTAATCCACATTGGTTATTGAGGTTGAGATCAACCATGAATTGAGTCTAGTATGTATCTCAACCAAGAATCCTCCACTAATCTTTTTTTACTAGTCACTGTGGTGCGATCCTTCCTCTTTAGGAATTCGATATTCAATGTCTTTACATTGAAGTTCGAATATCCCAGCTCCCCATCACTCCCATCTCCTGATAGATTTGTTTCAGTTATAAAAATTATGTCATAATTAACTATAGGGAAAGTATGTTTAAGAGTATCTAGTTTTTAATCCGTTAACGTTCTGGTTATAAGTATTCAATGCACGCTGACCGTTGAAATATTTTAGTGTTTTGGAACCTGCTTCGTGATAACTGGTATCACATCTCTGTATTTTATAGTTAAGTTATGTTCTCCAGCCTCGTTTTTACTCTTTAACTTCTCCCTAACTTTTGATATGTATTTTTCCTTTCTTTTATTGTTTTGTCTCTTGACATGGAAATTTTGAGAAAATCTTCATCATCAAGGTCACCCAGGGTAGTTTTATAAAAAGTATAGTGATCCCTAGAGGTAAACTGTTGGGAACCGCTGGACTTAGTAATAGCATAGACCTTCTATTATACCTATGATTGTAGTCTTAAATCCTTTAAATTTCAACTTAGTTTGGAAACACTTTTTTCAATATTACATTTCTTTTATTTACGTTTGAATTTGATGGCTGTTGTGGTCACGTGATCAAGCACATTGGCCTCTCAAATAAAAAAAAGTGTGTTCGTGTATTCAGAAATTTATACGTCAGTACAAGCAATCAGACATATTCCATTTTACTTTGTAATAATAATAAAAGGCATAAAAGTAGGTGTTAGTTTAGTTTTTTTTATATTTATCTTCAAAATTTTTTATTTGTTTGTATGGAACGTTAGATTCGAGGTGTATCAGCTTTCACTAAAGTTTTGAACAGTAAATGTATGACCTGTTTTCGTATCGAATTAGTGGCTGCCAAACCTTGTTTATGATTTTTGCCACTTTGTCTAAGGTTAGTTTAATTAAATTCAATAATTTCTTTTGTATACTTACATATAACTTACGATTAATAAACAAAGTACCAAAGATTTTGTATTTTCTAAGCATTAAGAGGCCTAAAACACAATTGGTAAAATTTACATCCATTCTGTTGTCAAAATAGGGGCCTTTTTAATATAATTGCAAGAATATTTATTCAAGCATTTTAAGAAACATTTAGATAAATATTTGTTTAAAACTCCCATTGCATGTTTTTGACATTAAACAAGTGGCTGATGTTTGTCTTGCCTACATCAGTGTTTGGCATAGGCTGTGCGGGGATCCATGTTTAGGCTTACAATTTGACTGTAATACATAATTTTAAAGTGTTGAATGTTATTCGGTAAGTGTTCTTTATATATTGTTAAAGATAAAAATGAACAAAAACTAGGTCACCTATGGGTTTTCAAATGTTGTTTTCAAAACCCCTAAAAAATGGCTTAAATCTGAAGTGACATCATTAGGGGGGATAGTCAATTTCCCCCTCAAAATGTGATTTTGAACCCTTAAAAATTTTACCATCATATTGGAATTTTTTAGGAATATAAAACAAAATTGTTTACATTTGGACTGATTTCGATGTGAAAGGGACCAAATGAATTATTGAAAAGCATATTTTGCTGAAATCTTACACAGCTGAAATTCATTAGAGCAAGTAGGCCCTAACATGTAATTTCAGCAATTAAGAACTGCTTTACATTTAGGAAATGTTTTCCCCACTAAAATTTGATTTGTTTTATTTATTTTTTATTTATTTTTTTTTATTTTACATTTCAACGGACATCTCCATTTTTATTGTTTAACCTACTTACATAATTTTTACATTCTTTTTTACTTTATTTCTATTTAATCTGAACTATCTGCCTATTTAATCTGAAAATATTAGAAATATTCTTTGAAGTAAATGAAATAAAAAATGCCTATATTAAAGGACTTAAGTTAGGATTGTAAAGTCCTCTCTAACACAACCCCAAAAGTAGATACCACACAAAGGATACTTCCACTTGGTGAGGTTAAATGCTAGAGAGGGCTTGCAGGCCTCATGTAGTAACAATAAAGATGTTTTTCATTTCATACCTTTTTAGAATTGGTATATCACTGTTATTAGATCTTTATTTGGTGTAGATCTAGACTTTTCTTTTACATCCACTCTGTGTCAGTTAATTGTGACAACACATTGTACTAGACTTTTTTATTTTTTGGTAAATATCTTTCAGACAATGAGTGTTGTTACTTTGTGACTAACTCACTTAAAGCATTTGATTACAAAGAAAAAATCCTATGTAGGCCTACATTTTAATCAAATAATTAAACTTTCAAACCATTTTGAAAATATGTTGTTAACTTATAAAGATATTTTACCAGTAGAATAAAATTGTCTAGATATATCCTCCTCTATTATTTATTAGATTAACTAACACTGCTTTAAATTAAAATTCCATACAAATGAACTTAAGTTGTTACCATTATTGTTGTCATCGACTAAAATTAATAAGCTTAAATTGTTCAAATGCTCTTTATACAACGGTATCTTGAATAACATATGGTAAGTATATCAAGGCGAGAATGGGCTGTAGACTGTGATTCACATAGGATATTTAAGTAATAGTAACATTTCAATATTGAATGTTCAGTATTAGCAAGTTAACTTGTAGTTTTAGATTGAAATGTGGGCACAGCAGATATCTCCAGTTTGCAATGGCATTTGGTGTTTCTAACTGTACCCAAGACGGCAGCGGTAGCAGTCACTGCAATGCTAATTATATGCTTATGACCTTCTATGTTTATTCTATGTTCGTTGATGACTAACTTTCACTCTGCGAGAGATAACATCATGCTTTGCCACTGGTTCTGACAGATAGATGCCTCTCTATGAGGAGAGCATCCACAATAGTAGTCTTTTAAAGACAATCTTAGTCTTTGCAACACATGGAAGTTCAACATATAGTTAGAGATTGATAGGAACTGTGTATAAATTTGTCTTGCTACACTCATGCATAGGATTGTAGCTTTAAAAGATACCATACCTTAGACCAATTAGCTCTGTATATCTATATAAAATACTGATTAGGTATAATACTTTGCTAATCAAACTATTACTATTTAAATCTGCAGTTTAAACACCTCTTTTTGGTATTGAACTTGGGGGTGCTAATTTAATACAGTTTCTGTTTAACTTAAGGTGACCATTCGTCCCGCGTTTTAGGTTAGTGTCCCGCTATCCCCAGATTTACTCGGGGGACGCTATTATGCCCCACTTTGGCAAGATAAAGATAAATGAATAAACGTTCCGCTTTAAATATTATCTAATATTATATCCCAAAATAAAATGTTCTTGACTGACTCTTTCACAATATAAAAGCAACAAGGACATTGCATACACTTAAACATTTAAGCGTATTGTTTATTTGGTTCCTTGTAAACTATACCTGCATCGGGGAATTTTGTAGTTTTGGATAGTTTGTAGTTTCGCGTAGCATAGGTTATCTCATTGAGTGAGTTCACTACTTTTTACCTTTGTATTGTTACGGGAGTGACCTAGGGACCAGAGAGAGAAAGAAAGAGAGAGAGAGTGAGTTTGAGACACTTTGGCACCACGGCTTTGTTTGTATAGCTGGAATCATTATCGGAAATAAATAAACAATTGTACGTCTTTGTGTGTATTCTAGTTTCTTCTGGGTACACAATGAGAACATTACAGGACCTTCTATTTGATATAAGAATGTTCTAGTAATCTAGTATATTCCAAGTAGATATATCAGCCGTTTCTGTTTACATTCTAGTGTTTAATTAATTACTAATAGAAACTTCTAGAAGACTTGTATTACATAAAAGGCTTCTGTTGTGTTAGTTTGAGTCAGTCTTAGTCGAGCAGTGTGACAGTCGTTATCTGTGGAACAGTAAGAAAATTATTTCACAGTGTTAATATGCCCAAGCGTGTGAGTAAGTTTAACACAGATTTAGAGAAGGAATTTAAGTTTATAAAGAAAACTAAAAGTGACTGTGATGTCCGATGTGAAGTGTGCAATGGAGAGTTTAGTGTTTCCCACGGCGGAAGGTCTGATATAACGAAACATATAAACAGTGACCGACACAAGAGGCTCTTCAATCTGCATCTTCTTCAAAGGCAATAAGTACGTTTTTTAAAAATGAAAAAATTGGAGGGAAAGAAGCGGAAATTGCGGCAGCCGAAGGGACAATGTCTTACCATACTGTTTGCCACAACCATAGCTTCAGATCAACAGACTGTACTTCAAGGTTAGTGCAGAAGATTTTTGAGCCAAAATTCACTTGTGCTCGCAAAAAACAGAAGCAATAGTTGTCATGTTCTCGCGCCATATGTAGACAATTCTACTAAATCAGAGCTTGAACAAATTAGATTTGTCTCAGTATATGTTGATGCATCAAAACACAAAGACATAAAATTGTTTCCTATATTGGTCCGATATTTTCACCCATCCTCAGGTGTACAAGTGAAACTACTGGAACTTGAAGCTTTACCTGGAGAAACGTCAGAAATAATAGCAAATTATTTAATCAGGGTTCTTCAAATTAAGAACATTACTGATAAAGTTGTGGGGTTTTGTTCAGACAACACAAACACTAACTTTGGTGTGACTGCTCGAAAGGGTACTCGAAATATATATTTCAAACTTAAAGACTCTTTGAATAAAGACATTATTGGCATTGGTTGTGCAGCCCATATAATTCACAATGCGATCCAAACAGCTGCAGATGAACTGCCCGTGGATATTGAAGCTATAATTGTGAAAGTATACACTCATTTTTATTTATATACAGTACGGGTAGAGAAGTTTAAGGAATTTTCCAAGGAAGCCTCTGTACAATATCACAAACATCTAGGCTACAGCAAGCGGGTGCTCCAGCTCTTTGTGCCTCTCAACGAGTAATTTTTGACAAACGAAAAGTGTCCTAGACTTATCAAAGATTTTTTTGAGAACCCAGCTGCAGAACTTTGGTTAAATTTTATTCATAGCCAGTCAGCGATTTTTCATGATGCAGTACTGAAGGCAGAAGGTCAAAATATCAGTGCAGTTGAAGTTGCATTGATTTTAGAGAGAAATATGTTGAGAGGAAGAACAGTTCGTTCCTTCCAATGTCAGTTAAATCTTGTCTGAAGAACAATGAGGAAGTGTTTGATAAAACTCCCATTTTAAATGCAATACAGGTGTTTTATGAGACATCTGTTACGTATCTTAATGAATGGGCTTGCCACTTTCGATCCTTGGAAACCTTGTCTTGGTTTAGTTTGAGAGAAACACCAGCATGGGAGTCTGTGATAAAAAGAGTAGAAGTGTTATCAAACTTGCTGAAATCAGTCATTATTGATGACAACAAACTGTTTGATGAAATAAACTGTCTAAAAAAATATGTCACAAATGAAAAGTTATCAGAATGGTGTGAGATGAAAACTTCGATCGACCAAAGATGGGTAGAGGTATTTCTCCATTTTGAACAAAAGAACATACCATACGAAAACTTACGTTACATCGCTGAGTTGCTTCTGTGTCTGCCAGGAACTAATGCTCCAGTTGAACGAGCATGATATCCTCTAGATCCTCTAACTGTTTACTAACATGAACAATATATGGACTGAAAATAAATCTCAATTGAACGTTCCAACTTTAAGAGCAATGCTTATGCTGAAGTCCAATGTAGGACTAACTTATGATAAGTTTCATTACAAAATAAAAGGAGAACCAGCTCTCCTTAAAGACATACATTCATCAGAAAAGTATGCCAATGAGTGAACGTGTAAGCTAGTGGACATACTGTACTCTTGTTTTTATGTTGAAATGTGTTGAGATTGCATTGAAAATTTAAACTTTACCAATTTGCCAATTGACCTTTTTACAAGTCTGGTAAAAGAAGATGTTTCACAAACTTGTCTACATAGTATTCCAATTATTCTCGGACAGTAAACTTCATTCAGTTGATTTTTCTGTGTAACTTACAATATTTTCAATTATTAAATGTGTATTTTTGTTTGTTTCATTATTAATAAATTAATTTAACTGATGTTCCGATTAGTATAATTGTGTTACTTTTACTACCTGAACAGTCAAGTTTTTCCTATGCTTATTTCTGTGAATTTAAGTGCAAAAATAGATAAAATAATGAGTTTAGGACGTTTAGTTCTGTCAATTTTTGAAAATACATTTAACATGGTTGGGGGGACCCCCTGACCCTCCTAATGCGTGTCCCGCTTTAAGGTCATTACAAATATAGTCGCTTTAGTTTAACTAGATATGTATGAAATTGTCTGAATCAAGGATGCAAATTGACTGCCTGCTGTAGGCCTAAGTGTTAGGCATTGTTAGAATCAAGAGTTTAATCATCATGGACCACATATCATTGACCACATATTGTAAGATAATTTACTACAATGTGTTGACCATTAATTATGTTAATTAATTATGTTGACCACAACAACATAATTTACTATATCTAAATCTGTACATACAAATTTATCAAAAGGGCTGCAATGAAATAGATATTTCTCAAACATTTGTGCTACCTTGGATAAAACAATACTAAAGATGACAAAATAAATAAACAGGCTCATGCAGCTTGTAAACAAATATGTAGTTCAATTATCAAGAATATATCTATGTTTTAGAATATCCAAAAGTGCTCTATTTTATTAAGTTGGCAAAATTAATATGAAGTAGTAAGCATATCTGCAAAATGTAGGCTTATAGATTAACTGTCAATTTGGCTTTCCTAACAAGTACACTCCATTTACTCTTTAGTTGGCAGTATGGGGCTTCTGGAGAGCAGCCACAATACTACCTGTCCTAATAAAATATTACTCAACACTGTATTTACTACTATAGGAACAATTGTACCCTATTTTACAGTGCTAGCAGCATTGTGAGTTTGTCTATGAATTATATTTAAGCAATCAGTTAAAAATTACTATTGTAGTTACTATCAAATGGGTACAACATTAAATATAAGTTATTATTGTATTATTTCCCATACATTTTCAGCACATTTACAAATGCGTTAGTACATTAACTTCTTCCCTGACACAACTTAGAGATATTAGTTCAAACATTAATAAAAGCCATTTTATGAAATAAACGAAAATTGTTTGATTACTGTACTGTAATTTTGATTTTATCTATTTCGTTTAACTTACTCCATTTACCTGTATTATGTAAAGCTTACTTATTTATATGTGCCTGTTCATATATTTATGTAATTAATGACTCGCAGTAATGCTGCTTTAAGATATATTCACATTACTGTATATTTTACTGTAGTTTTATTTCTAAAGAAATGGTTGATTCATGTTTATATGTAAATATTTTATGATACAGATCAAAACTTTATTGTTATGTCCGAATGAAGGACATTAAAATATAAAAAATCATAGTATAATAACCATTTAATCATATGATAAAAAGAAATGTACCATAACAAAAGAAAATTCCCAATGCTCGTGGGAATATCTGCATCAGGATAATATCTAATTTTCAGAGGGTTCTCCTTCATGTGTTTAACATAAAATAGTTAGGAAATATTTGGAGCCTGGCAGTCTTTGTCTCGTAGTGGTGGGCCTAAGTCAGTTAGTTAACATGTTTTTTTAATTTTGTATTAAAAAAAATTCTTTAAGTTTTTAAAAAAGATGTTATAAAAATACCACTGGTGACAGAAAAAAAAGGCTACATAAAATAGAAACCGCCCTACTCTACTCTTTATTAGGCCTACTACTGTATAAACTGTTATATTTATATTTGTAACAAATTTACCATGAGTTAACATAGTAGGGAAAACCAATTAAAAGTGGGAACCAGGAAAAAGTGCTATATGTTTTTGAATACATGAGAAAACTATCGAAACGATAGTGTGGACACTGGTTGAAAAAAACCAAACAAGTGATGCTATAGGGACAAGCAAGCGTCTATTTACCGGTTTCGCCTATCTATTGATTCAATCATATTTACCTTCAAACATTCATTAAGCCGTGCACCATGAGATTTTATTTTCATGGTTGACAAATAGCTAATTTTCAGACCCTAGCTTCATATGTTTAATGAGGCTAAATTTTGAAAGAAATAAATTGTTTATACTCTTCCATTTTTTTTTCTTTTTCAAAAGTTTTAGACTTTTGTATATATATAGACAGTGTATATTCAATACCACTGTACGTGTAAGGGTGGGTGTCGGGTCAGTACCACTGTACGTGTAGGGGGTGGACGGGTGGGTCAGTATCACTGTACGTGTAGAGGCGGGCGGGCAGGTCGAACTTTGTAGCGAGGCTGAACGCTAGCAACCTCTGAATATATTGCATTGAATTCTGTGACAAGGTCCTCTGCTGAATTTGAATACTTTTAACTGCATTATTTTATAAATATAATTT
Organism: Stictocephala bisonia; assembly: GCA_035578905.1. Taxonomy (NCBI): domain Eukaryota; kingdom Metazoa; phylum Arthropoda; class Insecta; order Hemiptera; family Membracidae; genus Stictocephala; species Stictocephala bisonia. Next base: position 89,938 of record JAQJVL010001929.1, on the reverse strand, counting down.
AATAGATTATATGCTCTTGTTCTGGCGAACAACGTCTGTCAGATGTAATGTCTTTACATTAGCTATTATTCAGGATGCTGTAATTATTGGTTTCAGGAAAACTTTAAATGTGCACTAGACACAAATAATTTAGATGGATCTTGTTCGATACTACTTTTATTTATGGTCTGTTTGTTAATATATTAAGAAGGGAATTTTCTATGAGGTAACTTAAAAGCTAACCAGTCACATTGTCTGGACATAATGATAAATATCCAGTTATAGGATAGGTATTATTACATACAGGAAGTACCAAAAGTCTGGGGACAGCATAACATTTTTGAACCATTGCATATAGAACAATAACAATCTACACATGTATACTCTACCTAAAAATCTACTTTTTGAAGCAAATATCTATTTTTCCCATCTTACTGGGGATGGTTCACAAGGAGTCAGAATAAAATTTTAAATTAGAGCATAGGTTGAGATGTACATCATATTAAAGGTCTCTATCAGGAAAACACAATAATATCACCCTAGCCAAAATAGCAGCTGTTTAAATGTACAACCTTGAGCTTGATAAATAATTGATTGGTTTGTTGAATCATTGTAGATTAAAGCAATAACTTGTAAAGCATGGATACTCTGCCTACAAATCTGTTAATAAAGCAAATCGCAATACTTTATCACATAAGTGGGATCTTGCCTGAGGAGTCTGAAAAATATTTTAATAAGAAATAGGTCAAATTATATATCAAATTAAAATCATTATAAAGAGAACACAATTCTACAAATCTGACCATAAAAGGTCCATTCAACATAATTTTCTCTCTCTTCTTATTCTCTCTTTAAGATATTTTCTCACTCCTCTGCAGACCATCCTCCTAATGTGATAAACTATTGAGATTTGCTTTAAAAATATATTTTAGCACAGTATCCATGATATATAAGTTATTGATTTAATCTATAATGGTTCAACAAACTAATCAATTGCTTTTTTTCAAGCCCAAGGTTGTAAATTTGATCCGCCGCCATTTTTGGATAGGGTGATCCTTTTGAGGTTGAGTTTGTGGCATTGTCTTCTCCTAATAAAGATTGTTATGATGTACATCTAACCTTTGTTCTAATTTAAGATTTTCTTCTGACTCTTGTGGACCCTCCCTAGTACTATGAAAAAAATTGATACTTTCTTCAAAAAGTAGAATTTTAGGTATTATAGTACATATGTGTAAAGTGTTATTGCTTTATCTGCTATAATTAAAAAAAAAAAATAATGCCATTCCTAGACTTTGGTACACTCAATGTATATTGGAGGCTTATAATTATTAATTCAAATGTGTGTTAACTATCTATTCAAACTTAATAAGACACCTGAGAAACTAGCAATTCTTAGTTAGACAGCAGAATTCCTTAAATCCAGTAGTAGAATGTTACTACAGTTTTGTTGATTGTAAATCTGCTGACTTGGTTGCCACTTGACACCAGTGTTATTCCAACAACTATTGCTGACTTTCATAAACATTTTTTCAAGTTCAAAACACAACTGAGTCTAAACATAAGAGAACATGAATAATTGAAGCCTTGTGCAGGCTGTTTGTTACCATTTAGAATTCATTGTATGTATATATAATTACAGATGACAAATTTGTCAACCCTTAAGCTGTTGCTACAAAATTTTCTTTTTAATGAATGTATTAATTATTATTTAACAGGCACATTCCACAAGTGATTCCATGTGTTTCCTAATATTAAAACTGTTAATTATATAAAGTATTTAAAAAACAAATTACAGCAGTTTAATTTTAATTCCAGCTAGTCCATCAAACACATGTTATCATCCAATTAAACTAAAAATAACTATTAAAGTTGGCTTTGATTTCCAACTTAATATATATATATATATATATATATATATATTATCTAAGGAACATCCATGCGTGCTTTTCTTCTAGGCTATCAATAAGGAAAATAATGATTCTTGACCACTTCTGTTACATGATATAACAATTTCACTTTGATGTAAATTTTTAGCCCAAAGGATTAAAGAGCAATTGATCTCTAGACTGCAAGAAACCATTAATAGTACTTTCTTAACTCTGATCAAAAATGGTTTAGTAATTAAAAATAAATAACTATATCACTTACCTTATTAAACTGGTATTAACCAGTTGGAGACAGTCTCGTGATAGGTTACATTGGACAAAAACTTTTATCTTGAGACTATCTCTTGATGGCAACATGACATGTATATTGATTTTTTATAATTTTATTTTTCCCAATAATAATCTATCTTGGTTTATTATGTTATTAGATAGTTCTTTATCATAAAGAATCAACTAAAACTATCATTTATATTATTGCAGATTTTTATAATAAGCTATAACGTTAGAACAGTCTGTGACGTTTAAAAAAGTCAATGATTCATTATCTTGACTGTCTCTGATTATACCTTGTTGGACTACAAGGTTCATGGTTTCCCTGCCATTTTTATTTTCAAGTTTTTTCACTGTTTTTTGTTTTTTTTTCTTTTTTTTCTAAGTTTTACCGTTGGTTTCCTATTCTGAATTTCATATTTCTTTTAGTAATTAGTCTTAAAACAACAAATATTTCTAATTTAATACTTATATTTTGTGTCTAGCAACAACAAAAGCAATAATAACAATTTATCTGCTCATGCTTAAACTTTCAATCTTTTGATTTATAGTATTAATTATCGTGAGTTTGAAAAAAAATATCATAAGATCAAAAGTATATAAAAAATGTGCATGATTTAAAGTTTTGTTATGTAAATAAATAAATAATAAATGTAATAATAAGATTAAACACTTTTAGTCAAAATAAAAAACTTAATTTTTGTTTTTATACATAAAAGAAACAAAAACAATTTCTATCTTACAATTCAGTTTTGCATTTGTTTATTTTTTACTAATAATTTTAACTTGATATGAATGTATTATTAAGGAAAATTTAATTTACAATAAATAATAGACATTAATTTAGAATAAAATAGAAATTATTTGTTGCTGAAACACATAGCAACAAAGCTATTTTAATTGGGTTCTAAGGGTTACACTGTATAAAAAATACATAATCTCCAAAGAGTTAAAGCCTTAAATAGCTAATAAATTCACATTAACTGAAATTGGCATCAAATTTGTCAGAATTGACCTTTTATATCTCAATTTATTTATTTACTATAAATATGGATTTTAGATTTAGTTCGGATAAATGAGTGTGAACTAAACTTTCTTTTTAGCTAATTTATATGAGTTCGTTAATATTTTGATTTTAGTTTTAGTAAATTTTAAAAAACGTTTTAAAAATAAAATTTGCTGTGTTAATTCAGCACATTTTTACTAAAACATAAAAGGAGATTGCTGACACCACTTTGGATATTTGGAAACACTTTGAAATAACTTAATACTTATTTAATTTATAAATTTACCCTAGCTAAACCACTGTCTATTTCCTGAAAAATTGCTGTGACAATTTTTAAATATATACATACTCCATGAGTGGAGTCATTTTGATTTGTTTATTTATCAGTCAGCCTATGAATATGAAATAATAATTTAGACACTTCAGCAAAGAAGTAAACTAAAAATCAATCCCCTAATTTTTTTTAGATTTGAATTTTTTTCTTCTAATATGCAAAATCTATGAATTTGACTAGTTTTTCTAAACAATGGAATGTTTGCTCCATAAATGAAGCAAATGATTGCAAATCTAAAATCGTGTGTTGCATACATCACAAAAATTACTATTTTGCATGAATCAAATGATTAAACATATGATAGGTTAAATAATTAAAATTGCCTTTTATGCTAGTGATTCTTTATTTAGGTAAGCCACATTGGTTTCGAGTTAGGAACCCATCGTCAGGCTTAAGAACATCAAAATGTGTATTATTTATCTTTGTGAAAATAGATAATATAAAAAAAAAATTGGGTGTGCGTCGGACCACACGGTGGAAGTTATACTTCTTTGGCCATTCTCATACACCCACTCACGCACACAAACAGACAGGATATATAAATGAAATATAAGACATTTTTCATGAAACATAAGACCATTTGTGGGCTTTCTTCATCACGGTCCTTGTGCTCGAACTCGGAATCTGTACCATTATTTGGATGTGGTACCCCTATTTCAGTATCAGATTCCGATGTAGATTCCGTTGTCAACAAATTGGAGTGTTCTTCATCCATTCTTGGCGGGTCCTAACAAAGAATTAAAAATTAAAAAAGAAAGGTATTTTTGGATTGTAATTATGGTATATAAAAACCAACAAACCAAAATAACTTAAAAAATAAGATATGCATTATATTTAGGGCGAATTGCCTAGAAGAATTAATGAAAGTCCAAATAGACCTATAATTGAGGCCGGTTAACTATAAATAATTGATATAACCCAAGAAACAAATCATTGAAACGCCATCAATACTTCACCAAAATAATTTAAAATATATCAAAATACTATTCAAAAACCACCAAAAACTCAGACATAAATCAAAACTCAAACTATCAAAACACTGAGGCACATGACACATCAACGAATATAAGAAACCTACTGATGCTATCCGGCAACCACAATCATATACACAGGTCTGGACATGGGCAGTGGAGGGGGTAAATCTTATTGAAGCCGGGATTAGTAATTCCTAGCTTAGCCACCAGCGGCGCTGCAAGACAGTAGTGTCGTCGAAATGAATCAGTGTATGTATATATTGTGGATTCGGTGACCCTACTGTCTTGCAGCGCTATCGGTGTTGAAACTTGGTACTGTTAATTCCGGCTTCAAAAGAATCTGGGATTTTTTTAAAAAAAAAAAGCATACAAAAAACGTACAATCGATTAATTGATAGTTCTTAAAAATTTGTTCTTACTTTTCAGCGTGACGCGGTTTCTCGACCAACATCCCATCCCAAAGTGTCTAACGGGCGCAAAGAAGTATAACTTCAAAAAAATAATTAGTTAAATTAAACTAAAAATGTAAACCTTTTTCACATAAAAAGATGAACACATAAATAGTAGATGGACAGTTATTTCTGTTGAGCTGTTGTTATTATTATTTTTTCTTATTGTTTCAGTTTGATGGCTGTGTCATATACATTAATTAGATTAAAGGAAGTTTGCCTATTTAATTTATAATGTAAATGTTGGCACTGGTGGCACAGTGCTGTAATTCAGCTAGCTACTTGGGGACAAAGTATTGTATGGATATTGTAGGAAATAGGTTCTATTCTCGGTCCTCTTAATACTGACATGGCGTCTGCTCAGTGGTTGCTATCAGTGTGGACACTACTAGAGAAGTCTGAGGAGTCCATGTTGGGTGGTGTTCAGTATGTAGATGTTGTGTAGGAGAGAGACTTGAGTGTCAGGCTTGTCAGTAGATGAAATCAGACCAATACTATGTGGTTTGGATTCCAAATACAACTTTAGGTCCCTTAGTTGTCCTGGCTATTGGGTGTAGTCAAACTCAGTAACCTGACTACAGTCTTCCACACTCATATAATCATTCATATTCACCTTAAATTACGCATAATATTTTTTTGGCGTCTCATATGTAAGATTATGAGGTTCTCATTTTACTGATTTGTAATTGCAGAATCTCTCTAAAAAGTCAAGGAGTTTTTTAAACTTTTTATTTATATAGTACATTTTTTCATTTGAATGGATTAACTCTGTGCCGAGATATTCACAATGATTTTGCTGTTAAGAAATACTGCTTACTTACAATCTATAAGGCAGATCATTTAATTGTTATAGTTGCCCTCAGATGTTGAATGTTATACAAACTCCAGCTGTGAGAATGAAAATACTGTATATATTTCATTAATCTGAGCAGAGGATTTATTTTACAGTACCAGTGAGAACGATGCAAATGTCGGGATGGTAAATGCGGGATGAACCAAGAGGAGCTGGTGCAACGAGCGGCTGAGGAGAGGGCTACAATCGTTGCACGCTACCAGAAAGGTCGACAGGAAGGTGCTGAGATATACTCCTGGGAAGACCCTGCTTTTGAGATCTATCATGTCACTGACAGATATGGATTTATTCAGTAAGTAAAGATTTATTTTTATTTGTAAGATATATTCAAATAAAAGTGTACTTGCCTAACCACCTCTTATGAAGTAAAACACCTGTTATCTAATCATTCAGTATTTATTAAAACAATTATATGACAGAAAAATGATTAAATATACTTGGTGTCTATTAAGTTTGAGTACAGCCATAGTTTAATAAGCCATAGTAGATAACATTTATAAACTTTGCACGGTGTCATAATGACTGTAAACTAATTTTCCTTTCTATTATCACCGTGACATTCCTACCATGGGGAGACGGCCCACAGAGGAAGTCATACGAATCTTAAATGTAAGCATGGGTCAAGTGATACCTCATTATGAAGGGCTTAGTTAGTAGAGTTGAATGCTGCAATTGACATTTCAAAAGGTTTATCCAATCAGAATTGGAGGGGTATATTAGGTACACATTTTGAAGTACATTATGTACTGCCATTTCTGACTGGAATTGTTGAATTAAGATTCTGATTGCAGTGTTCAACTCTACTGATTTCTTTATAATGGGGGTATCACTCGACCCATGCTTATATTTAAGATTCGTATGACTTCCCCTGTGGGCCGTACTCCATGGTAGGCATTTCATAGTAATAGCAAGGAAAAATATTTACATAGACATATTTAAACTATAGACATGTTTACATAGACGTATGTAATGTTTATAGATATTATGTGAAATGGTTTATTAAATACTAAACTACTAAACCGTACCCAGGCTTTATAGACACCTAGTATGGTTTTTTTAAATAAATAACATTTCATTTATTTGTACAAATAAATTGCAGAGACATTCAAAAATACTTATATATAATAATAAAATATATAATTTGTATAGTATAAGGTAAATGTATAGATCCAATTTTCTTTTTCTTAATAAATAGATTTTTACCATTTTTAAAAAATTGATTGTTATTAAAGGTTTCAATTCTTCGACATTTAATGAGAAAAATATTAAATTTAATTTTTTCAGTAAATTCTTCTATTGAATATAGTTCCATCTCCAATAAAATGTTGTAAATATTTTTTTTAAAGCATTTCAAAGTTAAATTTTGTATGTAAATTGGTAAAGTAAGTGTTCAAAAGTCGTACTTCAATTTGTTCACAATTTGATTTTAGAGATTTAGATAGTCTGCAATTTATTAAAATAAATGTTCTTGATGATTTCTAGTGTTATGATTGTGTATGTTTTTCACAGTTTGAAATTCGTGATTGTGTGATTTAATATAGATTAAAACATAATATATGAATAGTGGTGGTAAAGTTAATGTTTTTTAGTTGATGAAATATGTTTTGCAAGATTGCTTGGAATTTACACCATGAATTATTCTTATAGCTTTTCTTTGTTGTTTGAAAATAAAGTTGATATGATATCTATTACCCCATAGGAAAATTCAATATGTCATTTTACTAAGAAATATTCCAAAATATACATGACGTAATATCTCATATCATACAGATTGAGATAATTGTTTGAGAGCAAAGATTGAACTTGATAATTTACCACTCAAAATATGAATGTCATAAGATCAATCTAGATTGTTGCTTATCTGTAAACCTAAAATCTTGATTTTTTTGTTGTTCTTTGTTTTGATTAAAAAATTTGATTAAAAATTTCCATACTTCAATTTTATCATTATTAATTTTTAAACCATTAAAAGAACACCAAGTATTTATAATTATGTTTGAATTTTGAATTTAATCGTTTAAATCATATTTATTCCTACTTTTTGTGTAAAGAGTTATATCATCTGCATATAGATATGGTGTTATTGATTTTGAGATCAAAGAGAATGATAGATCATTTTCAAATAAATTGAAAAATTTTAGTCCCAAAATGGATTAACACCTCGTGAAATTTAAACTGTATCAGATGTAATCCTGGTAAATTCAACTATTTGTTTCCAGCCTTTTAAATAATGTTAGAATAAAATAATAAAAGAATACTCGTAAAGTTTGAGTATCAAATCCATAATATTTCAATTGTTGTAATAGTATAAGCCTTTTTTAAGTCATGTAAACGAACTAAGGAACGTGTTTTTGACTCAAGTCCTTGAAATATATTTTTGGTCAGGGAATAAGATGCTATAATTTTGTACTTTTATGTTTTCTGAATCCGTATTAATATTTATGTAATATATTATTAGTTTCTAAATAGTATGAGTACATCATGAATACTTCATTCAATTATTTCTGAAAATATTGGGAGTATATAAATTGGTTGAAATTCTTCACATTTACTTGGATTATATTTTTAAGGAATTGTTGTTATTTTTGAAGTTTTTAAACAATCAGGAATTATTACCAGTTTAAAACTAATTTGTGATAGGTGCTAATGGTTCACTAATTAAATTGGCTAAAAGTTTGAAAATGTTTGTGTGGATATTCCATAAAAGTCATACTATTTAAAAAAATTTTAAACAGCAGATGATCTGGTATATTTCTTCTTCTTTAATTTATGGTAATCTGAAATTTTTTTAATCTGAGTATAGTTTAAAGATTGGTTTATATATTCTTCATTGGATATTTTATGTTCCTCCTCAGGCCCAAATACTAGAAAAAGAAGAGTTGAATTGATTACTGTTTGAATTACTATCAGATTCTTTTTGAAAGTAATTATTAACTGGGCTATTTAGTTCATTTTTTGAAATATTCCATAATCTTTGATATATTAGTTGAGTTTAAAATTAGTTTTTCATTATAATTTACTTAAGCTTGTTTAATTTCTGTCCTTTAGATTTGTTTTGCTTTAATTGCCAATTCTTTTATATATTGGATTAGATTAAAGGGCACTAGGCCAGGGATTAGTATATTGGAGAGATAGGACATCAGCAAACTTACCTTAGAAGACAAGTTCACTAACACCAGTGTAGTAGTAACATACACAAAATAAACACATAATTACACAAATGTTCAATGCCACTGGCACTTTCTTCAGGTGAGTAGAGAGAGAGAGAGAAGAATTTACTACTACTCTTGTGTTAGTGAACTTGTCTTCTAAGGTAAGTTTGCTGATGTCCTATCTCTCCAATATACCAATTCTTTTATATTGTAATCATTTCTAAATTCTTTTACATTTTCATTGAACCATATATTTCTTCTAAATTTTGGATATAAGTATTTCTCTGTCCAAGGGCAGTATTTTTTGACAGCATCTAAAATTATGCTAAGAAGCATTTGCATAGCTTTTTAGGGTTCATCATTAATAGAATATATACAGAGCCAATTTACTTTACTAAAAATTTTCTAATATTTTCATCCTTTAATAGGCGATAAGAAATGTTCGTTTTGGTTTTATAAACATCATTTTATGTTATAAGTTCAAATATTTGGCTTGTATGATATGATAATTTTATATTAGATACGTAACTTTTATACATTTCTTCACTGTAATTGATCATTAAATTATCAATGCTAGAGGGTAATCCATTTTTGGAATTCTTGTGTAGTCATGTATTGTTATTGATAATCCATAGTTTTTTACGGAATTGGTAAAATCTGCTTTTGTAATTTATATTTTTGCTAACAATTATGTTCTAGAGGAACGTTAAAATCTCCCATTAAAATAATATTTTTCTTAGTATTTATCAAGTTCGTTACAACTTTCCATGAATAATTTAAAATTGATTTCGTTTGTAGTACGATACAAACAAAAAATAATTAATTTTAGTTATGAAATTATTACGGCACTGACTTCTAAAATTGAGTCAATACTTTTTGTTTTAAAATTATACATTTGTATATTTATTGATTTATCGACACAAATTGCACTTCCACCTTGACAATTATTTATTCTACAATAAGAAGATATTAGATTCAAACCATCAGGAGCATATTATTGGATTTCATCTCAAGAACACCAATGTTCAGTAAAACCAATTATTTTTATATTAGGATTGAAATTTAAAATATCATATCAAGTATTTTGTTTCTTAAACCTTGAACGTTTTTAATGAAATATTTCCAGTCCTAGTCATTCTAAATTATATTTATGATCTTTAAATTCGTTGAAACAGTATTTGTACTATATTTTTCATGAAATTTGAAGATAATTTATGTGGATTATTATACTAAGTTTAAGTGTTCCTTTCTTAATAAAGTGGAGCCCGTGGTATGTATAGTCCCTATTCTCGAATTTTGTTACTGTTAATTTACTAAAATTTAAGTTTCTTTTGTTGTTAAATATCATTTTTAGTTCATTATTTACATTTTCAATAGTTGAATTTATGTGATATTTATCATATCTATAAGGTATTTCTGAAATCACAATATTTGTAATTGTTATGTTATCCATCAAATAATTAATTCTTGGTTTGATTTTGTAATTCATGTTATTATCTAAATCGTTTGTAACTCCTATAATAAAACAAAAATCATTATTACCACAGTTTCTTGTAATTTCCTCTGTTTTTATCTTAAAAAAATCAAGCGTTGCTTTAGGAAATACAGAAGATGAAACATTATGTTATGATGATTTCTCGCTTAATAATGATGTTAATCTTCCTCCAGTACGGATTGAGTTTTATCCGTCACCAGTTTATTGGTTACAGAAACCGGGTTTCTATAGTACCTTTATTTCCTTAAGGAACTGTAGAATTTCTTCATTTTATACAAAATTTGTCAGTAAATTATATCTATTATTTGAAAGAATGGATTCAATGTAACTATTTTCTTTTATTGGTGTTTTTTATAAGTATTTTTTTTTAAGAATGTCCTTTGTGAATTATCATGATGATAAGAAATAGTTTGTTGTATTTTCTTGGATGTTGTATCATTCACAAAGTTAATCGAGGGATAATACAATTAAGTAATATGAATTTGAATATAATGGCAATGATTGGAATTGACTAATTTTCTTAGTCTTCAAAGCAGAATTATATGACTACACTATTTATTTACAGATGAAGTCAGAGCAAATAAAAAACTGTGTATATGAATTTATTCCTCAAACAAAAACAATCTCCAAAACATTAATTTTGTTGTAAAGATACTCTGCTACTTTGTCAAGTAGTGTGGCAGAGCTAAAAAAAGAAAAACTAATTTAAATAATAAACCTTCAGACCAATCCTTATCTGACAATGATAAAGAGCTTTTTACTGTGCTGTCTGTACCTATTATCTTACAATATCAATTGTTCTATAACTCACATTATTCATGCATTATTAAGAAGTGCGTGAAAGAATAGTCTCATATAAACAATGATTCCTATCCAAACAACAGATGTATTGTTATAAAATAATACTAATATGTTATTTACAATGAGAATTGTTATTTATTCTTTTCTATTTATTCTTAACACTCCAATCCTCAAGATATGGCGAATATGGATTTCGTATGAGTGTGATTAGTGAATGTAGTTGTTACAAACTAAGGCTGACCATTCCTTAGAAAGTCCCAGGGGACCCCCCCTCCCCTAAATTAATAGCCCAATGACAAATGAACAAATTAAAGTCACTTTTACAAATGAGTCACACTGAGTACAATTGTTAACCCTTAAAAAAAATATAATTTTGGATTAAAGTAGTTGGCTTGATTCGTTAATTTAATTTTATATAAAATAATTAATGTTATTTAAGTATTATTAGTATAAGTTTAGATACAAAAATTACCATATTCAAACCTATATGTAATTACTTTTAAAATATACATAGAAACTGCAGAATTTGGAATATGAAGAAAAATCACAATAAAAGTAGCCATTGTTTTAATTTCAAGGAGAAAGCCTTAATCATGGAGCATTCCTCTCATACTAACTGGTAACTTACTTAACTATTTTCGGCCAACATATTTATAAGAATATCTAAATTGCGGTTAATTCATATAGGAATTCTAAATGTTTTTCTTTCAAAATTTCTTGTTAAGTATACCAAATTATTCTTACCTGTATTTCAACTTCTTACATAAAACAATATTAAAACCCTATAAATGTAAAATTAGAAGCATATTTGATTGACAGTATATTAGAAACAAACTTTCTCTTCTTTTTAAACATAACAATTCTTAAAAAGTGATTATTGTTTGTAGAGTTTAAGTTCATATTAGGGGAGTTATAGTTTTTAAATGAATTGAAGTCTTTATTTTTTTTTCTTTACTAATTTTGAATGTAATTAGTTACTCATCACATAGTTAATTGTAATTCTATTTTGATAATATACTACAAAGTGAAGTGGGTTTTCCATTTATTTGTCTGTTTTGAAATAGTTCAAATTACAGTAGAACTTCATTGTAAGTGACTAGTAAGGGCTGAAGGCTATGTGTTATAATGAAAGTCTGCTATATAACAAACTCTTTAGAGGATGTACGGAACGAGATAAAAATTGGTCTCGAGCGTGAACAGTTTAAAAACTACTTATATATACGTAGTGGTAGACGCTCTGCCTCTAACATAAGATTTTTAATTTTCAAGGGTCTGTAGTCCCCTTTGGTCTTCATCAGCGGAGGGTTCCAAAACCTTAAGAATTTAACTTATAAATTTTCTTTTTGTAAATCCGCTTTGCTGTGTTTATTACTCCTTGATCCATCCGCTGTAGGACAGATGTTGTATTAGGTGGCATAAACATGCACCTTTTTGTCTTTACTGCAAAGCTTGTCTTCAGAGGGGTGTGATGGTGCGTTATCTAAAGGAATCAGCGCCTTTACTTGGACCTCTGCTATTTTTAATTTCTCAATCTGGTGGTTTTTTTATAGCTGGGACAGCCTTTATGTGAAACCAATCATTTGTGATCCTATGTAAACCATGCATTCTGAGAAGTATTAGTGCATAGGATTGCACTATTATTTTTTAGAGACCTAGGATTTTTACCAACTATAATAGACCTAGTTTTTACTTTTTTCAACTATAACAGTCTTAAGCAAGTGACTACCATCTGCATTCGCACATAACAAAGCTGTAACATAATCCTTGCTTATTTTTCTGCCTGGTGTAGATATTAATGCTTAAGAAGCTTGATTGTTATCGGATAGATTTTTCCAAAAACTAGTGATGGAAAATGCTATGCCAGCACTGGGTAAAAAATGTGAAGCATACGTTTTATGCTTATATAATTTACATCATTACAATTTAGCTGATAGTAATAAATTTCACATTTGATAGTTTTGAGATTTTATTTGATAGTTATGCTCAAATTTACAAATTAATCATATATAGGTCTACATTTTTATAATAATTTTTCAGGAACAGACTCAGAAACTGGCTGCAGGAGAACCCTTTCTACTTGCTGGCTGAATACTACCATTGGACTTTCCCACTCACAGATTACTCTATCTTAGTATTCAAATTCTACTTAGTATAATTTTTTCTTAACTGCTGTTCTCAATGTACATGCAAATAAAGAATATTGTCTATAATAAAATGAAGACCATTTTGTATTTGTATAGTTAACGGTAGAGTTTTTATGTGTACAGTGACCAGCGAATGGCTGAAAAGCCTGACTCAGGAGAGGTGCGAGTGGAGATGGAACGAGTCAAGAAATGGGTCAAGATGTTACGCAACTGGGACTCGAGTGCCACACGAGACAAGCTGCGCAAGCGCGTGTACAAGGGTGTGCCAGATAGTCTTCGGGGACAGGCATGGAGCAAGATGCTCAATCTGTCCACCGTGCGAGAGGAGCAAACCGGCAAATACCAGGTGAAGTCTCGCATCTTAAATAGTCACTGTAAGTACTATGTAAAAAAATGATGACCTAGGGAAAAAAATTACAAGAGTCAGAATTTACTTTTTATAAGCATAAAAATATACAGACCTACATTGAGTAAATTGGTAATTATTAAGTAAAATTTATCCAGTCACAATTTTTTCTTTAGAAATATAATGTACAACAACTTAACCTAAAAAAAAAAATGTTTGCATTTTTGAGTAACACAAACATAAAATAATCTTAACAATAATTTTCTAAGGTCGTTATGATAAAGTGTGCAGACCGCTGGCAACAATGGGGTGTATAATGAACACATTAGATTAGGCACTAACCTTGATACCAAAGGGCACACTCAAACCATCGTATGTATGTTGACTGGCAGTGTGTATGAAAGTTCCCAGATACAACAATAACTATCGCCATCTGTGTGGATATGAAGTAGAGTTCCAATTTAAATGTAAGTATATTGATTTCAAAACTGTAGGGCCAATATAGCTAATTATGTCAAATGCCCAGTATCAGCAGTGATTCAACTGGTTCCACAGAAACTGAAAGTTAATTTTTATACCTGACACTTGAAAATGCATACACTATGTTTAGGTTAAGCTGTTGTACAGCATATTTCCACAAAAGGTAAGTTCCAATAAACAATTACCAACAAATTTAATATGATTGATATAGTTTGTGATTTAAAATTACTTTTCAATTGTTTATGTAACTGATTGATTTTTGTAAGAGTTGTATATTAAAATATTTGTCTAAGAGTCAAGGTAAGAGTAAATTAATGTCATTGAGCAATTTCATTTTATAAGGTTGGTTGGTACTTTATATAAAAATATTTGCCAGTAATAGCAATATTATTTCTGGTTGCTTTTTTTTTTAATCAACCAGAAATATTCAAAGTTTGTTGATTAATTTAAATCATTAGATATAATAATTAATGCTAAAATTAGTCAATTAGAAAGCTAAATAATAAGTAACTGATAATACTGGATCTGAGAAAATTATAAAATCCTTAACTAAAACCACTCCCTGAAAAAAATGTGTTCATTATTTTGCACAATTGTTTTATTTAAAAAGTTGACAAACCAATTAAATTTTTCCAGAACAAGTCATAAGAATATCACCTTCTTGGACAGTGTTCCAGATTAGAGTTGATAATTGCACTCAATTGAAATTAATTGATATGACCTTCCACGCCATTTGTTTGCTTTTAAGGTAATTTTATTGTACAGAGGAAATTGTTTTTACTTCAAGTCATAAGATATTGAATAACAAATTAGATAATTCACATTTTTTATAATTTTTTTTTATTACAGTGAATAATTTTATTTTACATGTAAGCGTCAACATGTAATATGTCAAATAAAAATTAGGTTTCATATTGGACATTTTCTTAGCTAATGGACATGATACAAAATGAAAAATACAATTATCTAAGGAGAAAATAGTTATAATGGAAGTTATAATGTTTTATACATTATCTCAAAGAACAGAAAGTATTAAATATTCTTTCAGCAAAACAACCTAAGCTGTATTTATATTTGTTGGAAATAATATTTTATAACATTTGGCTACCAAAATAGTCAAAAATGTTTCTCTATTTTCCAAAACAAATTTAATTTTTCTGTAACTAAATTTCTTTTAATTTAATACTCCACGTGATAAGGTTTGTATTGTGTATATGTATTGAACAAAATATTTAAAATCACTACATTTACTTATGTGGAAATTTGTGAAAAATGTGTTGTTTCGGCACTTGTTTCTACTACTACTGTGATGTTAGTGGACTTGTCATGTTAGATAAGTTTGCTTACGCCCATCTCAAACTACAGTAATATACAAATTTCTATCAGATTATAAAGTGTCAATAAGCATAGCAGTGTTTACATATTAGCCCAGTCAGCAGTTGGCTATTCCATCACTATTTATCTCAAAAATACGAATAAACAGCAATTATCAGATAGTCAGAGATTATTAAAAAACTAGAGAGCACACCTGCATGCTTTTCCTGCCAAGCCCATCACTCGCTGTGCTTCCTACACCTCAGCCTGTGACTTATGACTACAAGTAATAGTAGGTTAACTGTATAGTGTAAAATCTGAACATAACATTTATTTTTAGTATCTTACTCACATTACTTGAGTTGTTATGTATTTATTAATATAAACATCCAATCATATTTATACATGTTCAACATGTTCATTTCATTATTTTTGTTAAACAGTTGAAGACTAATTAAATAAATAAAGTAACATACTTTGATGGCTCTCCATACTCTTCAGAGTTAAAATATTGAAGAATTAAGAGCTTATTGCATAATTACGAACAGAAACAAATTTGGTGATGCCTCAACCATTTGATTGGTCAAAAATAAGGGAGGAGTTGCGTTGACAAAAAACAGCTTCATTTATTATATCAAAGGATATTATTCATATTGTGTTGATAAAGTAAAAAAATTAAAAGTACAGTTAATTTTATTTCTGATTTTTACCAGAATTAAATGGAATTCAGTAATATGCAAACTTTGACGGTTCAAGTAAATAACTGTGTTATAGGAGATGCGTGAGCTAGCTTGGCGGTGGTCACCGGACATCCGTCAGATCGACCTGGATGTGAACCGAACGTATCGTGACCACATCATGTTCAGAGAACGATACAACTCCAAACAGCAGGAGCTCTTTAATGTGCTGGGAGCGTACAGCGTGTACAACTTGGAGATAGGCTACTGCCAAGGCATGAGTCAGTTGGCTGCACTGCTACTCATGTATCTGAGCGAGGAAGATGCGTTCTGGGCCTTGTCTGTGTTGGTCTCAGACCGGAGGTTCAGCATGCACGGTAAGTAAGGAATATGTCTTGCTGGAATATTATGTATAAAAAGCTCATTTAACCTCTAATATAACTAAAATTTCTGGTCATTTTATTTATTCACAAAACTAAACAATGGACTGATGCAAAAAGTGGACATATATTTGGTTACTTCTTAACTTCGGCCTGCAGCTATGAGAAAATTGAAAGCAAAGCTTATTCATATTCAAACAGATCAAAAACTCATAAGTAAATAAAAGGTTTACTTCCCCTTATTTTTTTTCTCTGTCTGCCTGAGATTTTGCAGAAAAAAAAACTTTTGGATAGCTTCTGTCCTTGGAGAAAAATTATTTATTCATTATTCATTTATTAGATGCCAATCGTAGATATATGGGTGAATATGAGGGGTGAATGCGTGTAGATGAACAAGTGTAGTCATTGTTACTATCTGAGTTCGACTTAGCTTAGAAAGGGTTATTTATTAACTGCACAATAGTCAAACTGTGTTAACTCTTTAAAAGTAAAGGTTTATATTAGTTTAATAAATAATTATAGTAAAACATCTCAAATTAGTATGCCTTTCTAAATATTTCGCACAAACTTTAGAACAAACCTATATGTATATTTGTATTCAAAACATTAAAAAATTGTTTTGTTTCTTTTTTAAACCTGCTATCAGCAAAGTTATAATCAACAACTTGCAGTGAGATGTATTCTGCAGATTGTTATCTGTTATCAAGTTAATTAATAATAAAAACAAAAATGTTCTTATTTTAGTTTTTTAATGTTGAAATTTTTTAACTTTGTATGAATCCAGCTTGCTCATATTTCCTATGTAGAAGTATCCTTTTAAACTAACTTGTCCCTAATACACATCAATAACCACCCACCCACCCTTACATGTACTGTTGTATTGACATTATCAGTGACCTACCAAAGTATCACGCATTAAAATGTCTTCTTTAATCAATTATACAGATCAAGGTGTAATCGTCTTTAGGCATTGTATTTATTATAAACGTTGTACTGTATTTAAGTGCTTAAGAACAGGTTTATAAATTACATTCTGAATTAATTACATTAAATGCATGGATTTGAAAATTATTAAATGTCTATACAGGGTGTCTACAAAAGAACTCCGGGGTTTTAAAAATTCATATATTAATAACTATAGAAGATAAAAAAAATGTTTATAATTTGTTCGAAACGATTAGCTTATCAAGTTTTACTCATACCAATAGGGAATGTTTTCTTCAACAGTTGGCAGCTCTGCGTAGCTTTGACCTTGAAACAACCTCTCGGCAGAGAGTGACTCAGTGACGTTTGGACTGCCGCGCTATGGCGACGCCGCAACAAAAGGCTCAGTGGGTTATTTGGCTTATAGAAACTAATTCTGTTGTTACGGTACAAATAAACTTTCGACGTAATTATGGTGTTGATTCGCCTACGGACAAAACAATTCGTCAATGGTTAAGTTCTTTCAAGGAAACCGGAAGTGTTTTAAAACAAAAGTCACCGGGTAGGCCGCGTGTGTCACAAGTGAATGTGGACAGAATCCGCACTTCATGCCTTCGAAGCCCTAAGAAATCGATAACAAGGCGCAGTCTGGAGTTGGGATTACCGAGATCAACGGTTCATTAGGTAGTTCATAAAAGACTTCGTTTAACTGCTTACAAGATTCAACTGTTACACCACATTAAACCAGCAGACAAAATTAAGAGATTTGACTTTGCTGTTTCTATGCTGGACAAAATTGAAGAAAATAATAATTTCTTAAAAACTGTTATTTTCACTGATGAAGCTACTTTTCATGTGAACGGGACTGTAAACAGGCATAATTGTAGAATTTGGGGTTCAGAGCCGCCCCATGAGTTTATTCAGTACGAACGTGACACGCCTAAAGTGAATGTTTGGTGTGGTCTTATGCATGATAGAGTCATAGGTCCTTTTATTTTTGTTGAAAGAACTATCAATGGTGATGTCTATTGTGACATGTTGGAGGAATATGTTTTTCCTCAGTTAGATGATATTGAGGCGGAGAAGGGTTTAGTCCACTTCCAACAAGATGGGGCACCGCCACACTTCAGTATGCGTGTGTGTGAGGCACTTGACACTCGACTCAGCAACAGATGGATTGGAAGGGAAGGACCTATTCCATGGCCTCCAAGGAGCCCTGACATGACTCCGTTGGACTTTTTCTTCTGGGGGCATATCAAGAACCTTGTGTATGGAGAGAAAATCCGAGATGTTGGCCATCTCAAGGAACGAATAATCAATTGCGTGGCAACCGTGCCCCCAGACCAGCGAGCACAGAATAACATAGAGAGGACACGGCTCAAGCGGGCAGCGAGCCGACTGTTCTGACTAAGATGGCGGCGGGACCGCGAGAATCACCCTACTGCCGAGCGTAAAAAGCTTCAGTCAGTCAGTCTCGCTCAACAATTCCTCGTTTGTTCTCGCTTTCCAGTCCACAATCGCCATACAACACGCCGTGTAAGCATTGTTGGATTTTAATTACGATATTTTTATGTTTAGATTTAAAATATAATATGGTGTTGTGTGCTGCATTTGGATGTAATAACCGATCAGATCGGAAGAAGCAAGAAACAAATGGAATTACTTTCCATAGGTAAGTAGGCATATTTTTACTCTTTCATTTAGCTGGACTAGCTATTAAAGTACTAAACCATAATACCATGACAAAACAGACTAAGGTAGTTCAATAATAAATAAACATAGTTACATTCGCGATTAGTTGTTTATGTTATAATAAAGTTTACATTATTAGCCTACTGTATAAAAATTACACATAGAGCCTACAGTTATTTAATGAGTTTTAAAACAGTCGATATTTTCTTATACTTTAATAATGTATAAGATATTAAAATTTTTTCTCATAGTTTCTCCCAAGAAAACGTCATGTTATTTACTTAATTATTATTAAATTTAGTACTGGCAGTTATTTTTAGATTAACTAACGTATTGAGTTACATTTTGTAATGCTTTTAATTTTTTATATCCTGTTTGAATAAACTCCAATTAGAATATTGTATTGAGGGCATCAGTACCGTAATTTTAATTGGGGTGGTTTTAGAATTATTCAGCTCATTTATCATCTATCACAAGTATATATACTTGTTTAACATCACTCTAACTAATTACTCTATAAGCTAGTAAGCTTATACGGTAAGTATACCGTATTTAAACTATTTGTAATATTTTATGCTTGCCAATCAACCCTCAGGTACTCAAAATAAATCGAAATAAAAATGATAGTTTATAAGTAAAAACACCTGTTGTTTTATTAACTTTGTATTTTTATAATTATGTTTATAACAAAATAATTTATCTGTGTTCAACAGGTTTCCAAAAAATGAAGAATTTAGGAAGAAATGGGCTAATGCTACCAAAAGAAAAGACTGGCAGCCAACCAAATGGAGCCAACTCTGTTCATCCCACTTCAGAGAAGAGGACATTGATCGCACGTCAGTATCTTGTGTAAGAATAAGGGAAGGTGCAATACCTTCAATATTTCCATTAGTATCAGAGGTAAAAGAGAGATTTCCTCTTAAGAGAAATACAGATGATATAGCGATAGGTAGTGGCGAAAGTCTGACCAAAAAGCTAAAAACTGAAATTTTAAAAGTAAAATCCAGTGTACAGGTTTACCAAAAAAGGTTAAAAATTTAAAGTTGAAAAATAAAAGGCTTGAAAAAAAGTTGCTAGGTTAGAAGATATCATTATCTCTTTACGAGAAAAAATTAATATGCAAGATGAGTCATGTGTTTATTTAGAATCCATTTCAAAAACATCCGAGTGCCTCATTAACAGATCTGTTTTGAAAAATTTAGATCCATCAATGACTAAAGTTTACGATGAAAGATTAAAGGCTTTTGCAATAACATTGCATTTTCTATCTCCAAAAGCATATTGTTTTGTTAGGAAAACATTTGACACTGCCTTGCCTCATCCCAGAACCTTACGCCGATGGTATTCGACTGTACAGGGGGAACCTGGTTTTTCCTCAGATGTTCTTTGTGCCCTAAAAGAGCATGCTTCAAAATTAAATCAGCCCCCAATTTGTGCCTTGATGTTTGATTGTATGGCAATCCGGAAACACTTAGAGTGGGATGGTAAACACTTTTTTGGTACCGTAAATGTTGGAGCGCCTACAGACGATGATTCTGTACCTCTGGCACACGAGGCTCTAGTATTTCATTTGGTTTTCCTTCAGTCATCATGGAAAATTCCAGTTGGTTATTTTTTTGTAGCTAGTTTGAATGCAGAACAGTTGCATGGCTTGGTAAAACAATGCATAAGCCTTTTGCATGAATCTGGAATATCTGTAAGTTCCTTAACATGTGACGGTACTTCAACGAATATCGCTATGGCCAATAAACTGGGGTGTAAAATTACCTCAGAAAATATTGTACCTACTTTTCCTCATCCTGTTACGAATGAACCAATTCATTTTTTTCTAGACGTTTGTCATATGCTTAAACTAGTACGCAACACTCTTGGGGACAATAAAGTACTGTTTGACATGGACAACCAAAAGATAGAATGGAAATATATTGAAAAACTAAATGCCCTACAGAAGCAAGAGAAACTCAATTTAGGAAATAGACTCACTAACAGCCACATACATTTTTCTAAACAAAAAATGAAAGTAAAGCTTGCAGCGCAAGTTCTTAGTGCTTCCGTATCAGATTAATTGCAGTTCCTTACCGACCAAAAAGAAAATGATTTTACTGGATGCAAAGCAACAGTTAAATTTATCAGGATTTTTAATAAGTTATTTGATGTACTAAACTCAAGGAGTATTCATGGGAAGTATGAAAAAAAAAGCATTGTGTTCACAAAATTATGATACTCAATCAGCTGTGTTAATTGAAGCTAAAGAATATATTTTGCAACTTAAGGACCATTTAGGACAACCGATTTTAAAATCAAAAAGAAAAACGGGCTTCATAGGATTTATAGTATGCATTGAAAGCGCCTTAGCAATGTTTGACCATTTTGTAGGGGAAAGTCGTCCTCTAAAGTATTTACCACTTTACAAAGTAAGTCAAGACCACGTGGAGCGACTTTTTGGCTACATACGATCTGGAGGGGGTCATAATAATAACCCGACTTGCAAGCAATTTATCGGATCAATGAAAAGAAAACTCATTCATAGTGAACTACATGAAAGTGGCACTGGAAACTCACAAATCTTGAGCAAAACTGTTATGTTTAATATTAACAGGCACCATAATGAAGTAATGTCAATAAATTCATCCACCCCTACGTGGAGGGCAATAGAAGAAGACGAACAAACTCTCATCTCAAATGACTCAACAGATGACATGGACGGACTTATCCTAATCGATGAGAACATATCAGATGTTGCATACAACATTGTAGAATATGTGTCAGGGTACGTTGCCAGAACACTGAGGAACAAAATAATTTGTGAAGATTGTGTCAAACTACTAACAAAAACAGACATTCGAGTAAATAGTTTAACCTTTTGTGAGAACAGAGGCGGTCTGATTCAACCATCACCAGAAGTTCATAGAATATGTTTGTTTTGTGAAAAAGAGTTAAGACATTTTTTCAAGACACATAATTATTCAGGTCAGAAAAACATAGATGGAAACCTAACTCAAATTGTTCTGAAACATTGTATTGGGCTTAATCTGTTCCCATAAAATAGTCATGCATGTGATAACGAACCTGAAAACAATCACTTTGTGCCATTAGTTAAGGCTATTTGCAAAAAGTATATAAATGTGCGATTGTATTACCATGCAAAAAACTTCAATGACAATATTCACATAAATAAAATTAGGAATAAATTGTCTAAAACAATTACATTTATTGGGCAATAAGCCGTGAGAGAATGTACATACTGTATCTAATTTTAAGACAAAAAATGTTTAATACTGATCAATGTTTTTATAGTATTTAAAGGGTTAGTATGTATATAGTAGGATTAATTATTTGTGTTTGATATCAATGTAATTTTTCTATCTAATTTCATAATAACTTTTACATGTTTAAAACTAGCAGGCCCAAATTATAGTAAAAAAATCATTATTTTGTGGCATTTGGTCATGAAGTAATGTTATCTAAATTTGACATTTTTAGCTATTAGATTGCTAATATATATAAAGAACCACACTTAGCAATCTTTTCTTGATGTTTTTAATGTTTAAAATCGATTTCAGTCTCGAAAGACCATCATCAGTTTAACATAGAATACAAATAGGGTTATAAATATATCTTTAGAATAATTAATTTAACAGCTGACACTATAAAAATTTAAATAAAAATGTAGATGGATAAGTTGTAGGTCTTGTTAAATTTTATAATTTTGCATCTTCATGATAGAATCAAACATAATATTTGAGTGAAATTTTATTTGATCGTTGAATAATAATGATGGGGTTTCTTTTGTATTTTTGTATATGTAAAATTTTTCAATGGCATCTAGTTTTTTACTTTTAGGTGCAAAATGGATAATGTCTAAATTTTCTTCAATTGATGAAATATTATGGTTTTCTTGTATTAAATGTTCAGCAAATGTTGATAAATTTTGATGTTTGTTTTTTTGTATATGTTCCTTGAATCTTCTATTAAAACTTCTTCCTGTTTGGCCAATGTAATATTTAGGACAAGTTGAACATTTAATTTTATAAATTCCAGAATTATTGTATTTGTTTTCATTATTTTTAGTAGAGTAGTTATGCTGTAGTATATGTTTGATACTGTTCTTCGTTCTATATGTAATTTTATATCCTTGTTTGGAGAATATGTTATGTAAAGATTTGTTAATATTTCCATGATAGGTCATTTGAATGTAGTTATTTTTTTCTTTAGTTTTAGAATCTAGAGTTTTCTTGCTGTGTTTATTAATTAATTTACTTATTAAATTTGCTTGATATCCATTATCGACAGCAATTTGTTTGATAATTTTGATTTTCTCGTGGTTATATGTATTGTATGTTGGTTTATTAGTGTATTTGATGATTTTTTCATGTGCAAGAATTCTTGTATTGTTTTGAATTTCTAAAGGAAGACTTTCAATTGAACTTTCAGTTTCAATGAGAAGTTTTGCATTGTTGTTTTCTTGAATACAATAATGAAACCTTTTTCTAAAATGTTAATTTCAGCTTGATCAAATTCAATTTGTGTTTTCTTAATTAATCTAGGATAGAATTTGTGATTAGAAAATTGATGTATCTTAGATTGGTTTTGTTTTGATAGTTTAAGTAGTTTGTTGGTATGAATTAATTTCTTCTTTTTGATTTCTAAATTTACCCAATCATTAATTTGTGTCATTAGATTTTCAATTTCAATAAAGTGTAAACATTCAAATAGTGTGTAGTGTAGTGTTAATAATTGTTCATTTAACTTACATTTTGTTATGTATAATTGGTGAACCTCTTCTTTTAACCATATCTTTTCAGCTTTTGATTTTGTAATTTGTGCTGCTTCGGATTTATTTTTTATATTGACTTGAACATAATTAGGTATGATATTATTGTGAAGGCAATGTTGGTTGAAATGGATATCTTCAATCACATTCAGTAGTTTCAATTTGGTTTTCCTGTATTGGTAAGCTAAGTTAGCGTTATAAGTTATGTAAATATAAAACTTATGGACATTAAAAATATTAGTATTATTCCAATACTCACTAGGTCACTCTACCGACTGACCTTTCTAGCCTAGCACCTACATTAAATTCAATTAAACATACTTAATTATTGATAAATAAAAATACTTGTCCAATTGTAAAGTGTGTTATTCTTTTCTTTCACAGTTATTAGCCTATACATTTCTAACCTAATTTCTGATCAACCACTTACAATAATTTATTTATAACTTAATAGCCTAAATACATTTGTTTAGTAATACAATAATGCGTCTTTATTCCTGTGTTGAATCAAGAATGGTAATTTTTCACAATTATTTTACTGATAAAAGATTTGAGTGAACATAATATTTCCTACACTCTGGGAAAGAACATTTAGCTTAGTTATAATCTACATTACTCAAGCAACATCGACTAGAGTATTTCTGTTTTAATTTGTGCCGGTAGTGTCGGCCGAGTATCAGCGCTCACCGCCAAGAGTAGGCCTACTACCACGCGATTTTATTCAACGGCTCACGCTGAAGCCAAATTAATTATTGGCTAAACTAAGCCCCCTAGGCAGAAAAGTTTGAAATAAAAATAATAACTCATCTAATAATCTAAAACTTTCTCGCTTACAAAAATTCACTGATCTAAAAATAAAAAACTTTGTCGATCACTTACTTTTCTTTGTCAAGATTTTTGCAAGGTTAATTAAAAAGCTCATTATCTAATACTTCTAATAACAAAAATGGAATTATAATTATACCACAAACAGGACGATTAACTAAGTAACACTCCAGTAAAATTGTAAAATTTTTTTCATATCCTAAGTGTACTTTAATACAGTTTTAGAGGTGCGCGAGAATTAAAAACTACGTAACTTGCACAGCGATTTTGCGTGCTTGGTTCATACCAAGATGGCCGACTTCGGCTCACTGCCTTACATGCATTATATAGGGCAGTGTCCTCTCTATGTTATTCTGTGCTCGCTGCCCCAGACATGCTGGCCAGGACATGGGAAGAGATTGAATATCGTTATGATGTGTGCCGTGCCACTAACGGGGCTCATATTGAACTGTATTAATATGTAAAACAAACTTGACATTACTACCTTTCTAATAATGTATAAAACATTTATATTCCTTTTTTCCTTCATTAAAATATTATACTTCAAAACCCCGGAGTTCTTTTATAGACACCCTGTATTTTGGTCTTGTTTATCTATACTGTATCTGTTATTGCTGTAACTACAATATGTATTTGCTACAGTTAATTATTCATCCACAATATTGCTCTTGTAATTGCATCATGACTATTGATATTAAACAGAGCATTGTTTTGATAAATATTGCTGCTTGACCTATTAATGTGTGTTTTAATAGCATTTTTGTTTTGGAATGTTTTAGTACAGGAGGTTTATATTTTCAGGTTTTTTTATACCTGGTTTTCCTAAGCTGCTGCGATACCAGGAACATCATGATAAGATCATGAACAAGTTCCTACCTAAGCTCAAGAAGCACTTAGATAAGAATGGAGTGGACACCGGGATATACACTCTTAAGTGGTTCTTTCAGTGTTTTTTGGATAGGGTGAGTGACAAGCAGTAACAACATTGAATAATGAAGTTGTTGATAATTGAAAGTGTTTTTCTCTATAAATAAAGAGTTATATCTGTACTTTACTTACAATAGTACATATTTTTCAATTTTTATTTTTGTTATTTTACGTTTTGTATATTAGAAACAATCCTTAACTCAAGTAAATTCTTAGTAACTTTATTTTCTTTACGGGGAAAGAGAATACTAGTTGTCTACAAACATGCAAGTGGCTAAATGTTTTGGATAAATTTTTGTGATTTCAAAATAGTCTTGTTATTCAGCATCTTATTGAATCCATATAAAAAGTGATAGGCAACATGGAATTTAGAAAAATAATAAAGAAATAAATAGAGCGAGGTAGGGAAATAAATAGACTGGGCACAATCACAGCAAGTCAGGCCCGGACTGGCTCATTGAAAAGGGCGGTGGACAACCGTCGCCAAGGGCGCTGATATATATATATACATATATATATATATATATATATATATATATATATATATATATAGAGCTCGATTTCTAGAAATTGATGTGCTGGAACTGTACCTGAAAAAATATTCCGGGGGTTTGGGGGGTATGGAATACCCCCCAACGGAAGCGGGGGGTCCGGGAGTCCTCCCCCGGAAAATTGTTGAAAATACCATCATTGAAATAGGCAATTTTAAGCTATCTGAGTACATTTTTGCAACTTGTAATCCAAGATCTTTTTTTATTTGAATAATTAGTTCAAAATAACTGTTCAAAACAATCTGTAACCAATTTTTTTATAAAAAAAAAAATATATATATATATAAATCTTCACTTTATTTTTGTAACTATATATTATTTCATATTCTACATCATGTTTATTATATATTATTGACTTGGGTATTAACTGTATTAGTGTATTACAAAATCCCCTGACATCGGAAGGTTCAGATAAATGAAACAAGGCGCTTTGGTTTAATAATTCCTAATGTATTTAATAATCGTAAAATACATCGTTTACTAGTATTAAGATAAGTGATAGAGCCAAACACTAACAATAAGTAATTAAGTAAATGGTCCTAGAATGTTAGTAAACGCCTCATTTCTGTGCTTGAGTCACACAATTTGTTTATTATCGTTTCACCATCAATTTTACTCATAATATCCTTTTCACTTTGCATGATTATTAAAGATTCAAGATTTTGATTTATCATTGTGGACCTCAGACGAGTTTTAATAAGTTTCAATTTGGAAAATATTCTTTCACAGCTAACTTGGGTTAATGGAATTGTAAGCAAATATTTATAAACTTTATAAAGTTCTTTGTATTGCAAGCAATACATATTATATTCAACATGCACTTTGAATGCACACTTTATACAAGTGTTACAGGTGCTTGCTTCAGTACACTTTACCGAGTCTAGGTCAAATTTATCTTCGTCGCCACCTTCAAAGTCTTCGTGATCTAGTTCATTATCTGATTCCTCTTCTGACTCTCTTCCCCTCATTCCTAAATATTTGTTGGAAATAGAGGGTTTTGAAATTTGTGGCCAGACTTCAATAAACGATGCTTATTCCTCTCTTAGTTTCTCTTTGTCTATCGAAGGTATGACTTCACAAACCTTATCAAGTGCACAAACCTTATACCGAGTACTGCCGAACGCAGAAGCAGCAATCGGCAATCTGAAATTGCTTATGAATGTACTTTACCTTACTAAGGTAATGTAAGTTTTAAGCCCACCTAATTATTCTGAATAATTACTGAATAACTAGGTAGGTAGGAGGTGGTGTTTATTACGTTAAAATATGCATTTTAATATTCTCACCGCTAAGGCAGTGAAAATATTTGGCGTGAATATTTTTGTTACTAGGCGCCCTACCGCGAGGGCGCCGAGGGCGCCCGAGGAGGAGGGCGCACCGGGACGCGTCCCGGTGTCCCGGCGGGCCAGTCCGGGCCTGCAGCAAGTGATGGGATTGTGTATGGAGCTCGTAGGGATGTTGCAAAAAAATAGTTTGATATGCATAGTCCACTGCTAGGGTTTAAACCGTAAGTTGTCTGTGAATCTATAACTCTTAAAATTAGAGGCAAAGAAGTGGTGTATTGGGTTAGCGACTTTAAAAAAAAATGTGTGCCTATGATCACATGATACAAGTAAATATATTAGTTTTTAAGTGGCTGACGAAAAATGGAATGGAGGAGTAAACAATTTTTAAAGGGTTGTATGTTTCACTAAAGCAGAGTAACTAAGTCAAGTATTGATATTTGTTCTTACTTGATTATCTTATTATTATTATTATTATTATTATTATTATTGATATTAATTACTTGCTTGAAGTGGTTGGGCACAGTGAAAAGTAGAGAATAACCAATTAATTATTTGGTAAGAAGTTGAAAGGGCAAGGAATGACAAATATTAAATAAATCAAACTAAAAGACAAATAAATATCAACATTAGAACCACAGATAATGTTGCCATCTTCTTTAATTCCTATGACAATGATTTACAGACAATTTACTGGTTTGTCACGCCCTACAGCAAATAGGTTTAGTTAAACTAATTTTAAACATACTAAATAATACGCCAAAAAGAGACAAATCTATTAATAAACGAGCTATTAACTATCAACCAAGCAATATATATATAGTTTTGTTTATGAACTAGTATTCAAGTTGATTTTGAAATTTTATCAACATTTATAGTATAAAATTTATATTATTAATGTTACCATCTTATGTTCAGAACAAGCAATGGAACTGAATCTAAGTTTTAAAATTATTTTTGTTCGGTATATACGGAATAAGTATATATATACACGGAATATATATGCATGATAAAGTAATAAAATTGTGCATATTTTATTATAATAGCTTCAAACTATTATAATTTTTATATTTTAAACACAACGTTTTTATCAAATTGATATAAAAATGGCAGAATTTTGTAAAACAAATTGACTGCAAAATTTTATTATATTTTTATGACTAAAAATGAAGGATAGTTGATCAGTTAATTAAGTCAAGAAATATCTTTGTATAAGATGAGGGAGACAAAGGTAGTTGGACATTTGCCATCATTACGTGAAAATTAACATCACGACGTTTCGATTTGGTAAAACCCAAATCTTTTTCAAGTGCTAAAAACTAAATAACATCTACACAAACATGTTATAAAACTACGACCTTGACAGCGCCTAATTGGTTATATTAATTTAACCCTGTTAATATTTTTTTATATTTAGTAGAAGTTCATTTTGTTGTACCCCATTCTAGGATCTAGGTTAAAATGTAGATAATTATTAAAGTAGATAAGTTTATTAGTTTAAGAATGTAGTTTTATAACATGTTTGTGTAGATGTTATTTAGTTTTTAGCACTTGAAAAAGATTTGGGTTTTACCAAATCGAAACGTCGTGATGTTAATTTTCACGTAATGATGGCAAATGTCCAACTACCTTTGTCTCCCTCATCTGATACTCCATCATTAAAAAATTTCAAAAATCTTTGTATAAGTTATTTTCTACGAAATTAATTATTTTACACATCATAATTTGAACTATATTGTATATATCATATCGATCTTTCGAATTAATCTCCTTTTCACTATTTTAGATACCTTTCAAACTAACCCTCCGAGTGTGGGATGTATATCTATTAGAAGGAGAGCGAGTACTAACAGCGATGGCATACAACATTCTCAAAATGCACCGCCGCAACCTTTCCCGTAGAGGCATGGACGATATCCTGCAGTACCTTCAGGTAGGCCTGCTCAAGGTACGGCTCGCCCTTTTGCACTCGCTTACCTCATTAGTTTTATAGCAGGACTGTGCAGTTCACTTTATGTTTGCTCAGTTTTGTGATTTTAATGTTCTATCGTTACTTATGGTTTAAGTATATAATGAACCAAAGATTTATATTAATTTTCCTTTGGAAGTGAGCTCAACAGAAGATAAAAGTACTCCTTGCATTTCTATAAAGACTTCAAAATATTTAGTATTTAAAAATTGTTTGCCAAAAAGGAAGGCTGGACTGAGAGTGACTGAAAATAAATATACAAATTTAACTCAAAATATGACAAGATAAACATATTCACACATTTAAATTTAAATAGATATTATTCCTAAACCCTAAAATGGGATAGATAGCTCAGAATGCTTGACTACAGAAAAAAATGTCAACAGGAAAAAATGTAGGAAATACCACAAGCTGTGGATAAACTGCCAAGAGTATCTTTGCATAGGAAAAGTGATCAGAATAATAACAACGATTTACATCCATGAATTGTTAAAAAGTAAACAAAATAGTCAGCATTTTGATCTTTGTAATTCTTTGTGCTAAACATTAGGTCAAGCGAATCACTCTTTCATCGCTGCAATCCTTCATTCGCTTCTTGTGATTCATTTAGAGGCAGTTTTTGCAACAAAGAACTCCATCGATGTTGCATTTCAAATAATAGTTAAAAAAAAGGATTACCTATTGAAAGCCTCTATAGGGTCATAAATAATATAAATTTATTTATATAAAGGAACTGCACAGCTCTATCCATTACAAACTCTAAGCTAGTCTGTATTTATGTTTACCATTTATTTTTGTTGCACTGTATGAAGCATGATCATGCTGCTTATATTGGTAATTCATGCTTCATTAATTTATGAAATCATCATTCTACTAGCTTAAAGAAATTCAATTGCTCAGGTGAGGATAGATTAAGTTTTGACGTTTTGTTTCTTTACTCTTTACATACACATAGTAATTGTATTAGTTTTCAATATAAAACATTTAACAATGTGTGTTTTAGTTAAATTTTTGTATCCAAAATGTGTATTGTAGAATAAAAATATCAATAATATATTAGATTTTAGTAATTTTCTTGTATTTATTTGTACTATGTACATGTCAACTTCATCAAAGCCATTGTCAGGTACATACAAGGTTATAAAATCATAAGTAAATGAATATTTTGATTGTGATAATTAATTTATTTATATTTTTATAACCTTGCATGTACCTGATGATGATGACTTCAATACAGTTGAAATGTACATTGTTACAAATTAATTCTAAAAAAGTGTTAAAAGGTGGCAATCTATATTATTAATCAGTTTTCACTTTTATTTCATCCGTTATCCCTTTACTAATACAAAACCAATAATGTAATTCAAGAATGCAACAGAGATCTTTGTTGAGCTCCTTGCTCTGGCATCAAATGTATAATCAAATACTCCCCTGTATTTTTTAAAATCATATACTCAGGTGAAGAGGTCTGATAAGATAAAGTGTTCATAACTTTTGTAAACGAATGGTGAGAATCATAATTCTAAGTGCTTGTATCATTCTAAGTTTATATGTGAATAAACAACACTTAAAGCGCAAAAGTAAGGTCAAATTACCCTTTCATACAATAGTTTTAGTGTGGGGACGCCTAGTGTGTTACTTTTAACACGTAGAGTTTAGTTTTTATTTAAAGAAAATGACCATACTATGAAAAAAGTTAATTTTGTGCTGTATAATTCTTGAATTATAACTTCTTGAATTGAACTCTGGGCAGAGAAATAACTTTCCTTTAATTTCATAAGTCTACTTATTTATTTTTGGCATGTATATTACCATTGGGCCTGACACTACTTTGTTGTTCTTTTGAATTGTGTACCCTGGCTCAAACTATGCCCAACACATGTTTTGAGTCGGCCTTGGATAGGAAGTAGAAGATTATTTTGACTCACATTGTCAACTTCCATCTGATTATCCATGGGCCTAAGTGTTGAGTTGACAAGAACTTCAACTCTTTGTTCAACTCTAGTAATATATTTTGTTGCTTCCATTTGAGTGATTTGTGATCGTCACTGTCCATCCAACAGTTGATTTCACTGTCCTAAACTATGTGACAAACATCAATACCATACGTTGTTTGAAAGTTATTTGTTAGCATTAGATTGTCCATGATTGGTAGATAGTATTTGGAGATTTCCAATACAACTTCAAGTGTTTAAAGGAACAAAACAACGTTTCAACAGTTTAAAAAAACTATTGTCAGATGTTACTTACTATCTTAGTCAACATTTACAATTATTCACCTGCTCTGTGTTTTGTTGAACATTTTTATATTTTGTATTTTATATTGTGTTTTAATTTGTTTAATTGTTTCAAGTGTAATATTTTATAAGAACGATTGATTTTCGTAACAGTCAGCCATAGTCTATAGGCATGTATTTTTTTAGTATTTACTTAAATTAGTATGGGTTAAGGGGAAATAAAAAACTAGTTGTAAATGTACACGAAGTTAGTAGGTAACACCTGAAGACGACATGAGTTTTTTATACCTGTAAAAAGTTTGTTCTTTTAAATACTTGAAGCATTTGTAATCTCCTAATATTATCTTTCAATCACAATACCTATATTACACTCAAAAACACTATTTAAATAATGAATCTAATTTCTTAAATAAGCACAAAGAAAACATTAAGAATTTGATCTTAAAATTTCATCTCTGAGGTACATATTATATAGATAGTACAATGAACAAAAAGTCTAATATAGAAGTATTCATACTTGAACTGAATTTTTAAATTAATTAATTGAACATATTTTGATAAATTGATTTGATTTGATTTGTCATTACCTGGGGTTTTAAGGTGCATTTGGAACAAAGCTTTGAGTTTGACGAGGATGTGACTATGGAGAGTCTACAGAAGTGCCGAGAGGAGTTGAAAAAGGCCAAGTTGGACTATGCAGGACCTCCACCTCCCCAAGAGCTACCCAAGAGGCCTTTTGGACTCTTCAAGGAGCCTGCTTTTGAGCACAAGGTTAGTCTGGGTATGACAGTCTGCCCTAATTAATTTGATTAACTATCTCAGATACATTAGACAGTCAGGCATGTTCGATAAACTTACATTATTACTTAGGAATATTAAAACTTTTTGTTCTACATGTAAAAATCTTAGGACAAGATCAACCCAGTTTAAACATGCTTAACTGTAATAACACTGTCACTATACTAAGTGCATCTCACTCTTAAAGTAGTTATAATTTGAAAACTGTTATGCTTAACACGTTCACTGCTCATGAAATGTTTGCGTCATTTCTGAATACTATCTAATAAATAATAAAAATTAAAACGAATACACATCAAAAGTCTCATTACCTCGAAATACAAATATACAGTATGCAAAAGAATCACACAACGGTAGTCCTACAGGTTAAATTTGGGGCACTAAAATTAACCTGAGAAATTTGGGGCATTAAAATTGAGTGACTGAAGAAGAGGCCAGTGGCCTGAAATATTTCACTATTCAATTCTTTGTGATGTGATTGTGTCTATCTACAGTGTACCAGTCTATCAAGTTTATCAGTTATGCTGCTTTCCTTTCCTTTCATTACTACTGAAAAAACAATGATAATCCAGTAATTGGTTGTAATCAGCTGCTGTAGTCCATGACGTACAAGTGCGTCATCCGCACCTGGCGAGATCAACTTGACGCACAAGTGTGCTTCCTGCAGTAAATGTGTTAACTATTTCCTATCTTATTATCCAGATGCCAACCTTCTGTTAAACTCTGATTTATTGACATGCATTGATGAAAACTAACCCTATAACTTTAGTTCTGTTGCAGCCATTAAAATTAATATTGTTTTATCTTCTACTAAATGAACTTATGAGTCTATTATGATACTAAAAAAAATGTTTTAGAGTAGCTATTTTTATCTATGAAAACATTGTAAAATATATGAAAAGGAAAATAGGAATTTTGTTACAGTTTTACATCCTCCAGACAATGAGAGAATAATAAAAAGTCTTAGGTTACTATAAACTTATTCAGAAACTAGTTTTTATGACAGTCCTTCATTAAAAGTTGCTACAAAATATTATTCAATTTTATTTATAGTTATACTATCAACTTGGTTGTGGTGCCAAGCTTTTCTCAACATTACAAACTAACAATCCCTAAATACATTAAAAGCCTATATTGGAATATAATAAACTTTATCACTTATTGAAACAGTGTTCACACATAATAAACCCTTAAACATTAGACATAACTCATAAGTAGCCTAAAACAACTAAATTGAAATGATAACTATACAGAAATTAATATAAAACTTTAACGACACCAACAACAAGTAAACAAGACACGTGAAACCTGGCCGAATGAGTGTAAGATACGGTTTTTCCATAGCTACAGAAAAATCTGCTAGCTGTATCAAGTATGGATTTTGATCAAAAAGGTTGAAATGAAAAAAAAAAGATTTTATTAATCATTAATTGGATTGAGGAAGGTTGAAAATAATGTTATAGAAGAGTGCAATGTTGAAAGAACAAAGCTTAACTTTTAAAGTTTGCTTCAAACAGTTGCAATTAATAAAAGAATGTTGTGAAATACAATAATAGATTAGTGATTATTGCTAATTTTTTTGGAGATTCCCAACTTTTTTAATGTAAAAAAAGACAACACAGGATTTTTACTACCCTTACCTACATTTCAATGAAAACTAGGCATCTAAGAGTAGTTTTAAATAAAATCAGGGTAAAAAGTCTTATACCACTATTTTTACTTATAAAAGATTGACTCTGTTTTAACCCATTAGACTTGTACTATGAAACTGTTCCGTGACAGCCAATCTGGGCTCAAAATAGTTATTACAGAACTATTTCATGATGGTAATACTGCCTTTTAAATAATTTTTCTTAAATAAACTATTGCATCAAATGGTTCAAAATATCATTAAAAACAATCAGTAATGACCGAAATACTGTGAAAAAAAATAGATTAGCTTACACTTGTTGTGTTTATAACCTTAAAATACATCTCATATCGTCAATGTTGTGTGCCAAACTCACATAACTGTTCCCTGATGGTAACAGCGCCTTTTAAATAATTTTAAAAAAATTAAACTATTGTATCAAATGGTTAAAAATATTAATAAGAATAATCAGCGATAATTAAAATACTGTAAAAATACATCGCAAATCGGCAATGTTGCACGCTAAACGACAATGTTTTGAGCACCAGACTACTATGCTTTGTGCACCACACTACAATGCTTTGTGCGCTAATTTTTTATGTGTAGGACAATTATATCGAATTTATAGTTACTTTGTGTGCTTCAATATTGCCTCTGTTCCTTATCAGACTTGTAACAATCAGCTGGTTTGTTTTACAGTCAAATAATTGAGATGTGATGATGTGGTTCACTCATGCTAGCTTGCTAACCATGCATCCTTCATCATGTTTGAGTTTGTTGATTTAGCTTTCAGTGATTTTTTGTGTGATGATTTTAAAATTTATAAAATAAAATATTTTCTTGTAGAGAATTAAATTTGGAAAAAAAATACAGCAACTCAGTAATTAAAACTATCGTAGTCTTCAGTAATTGACCGTGTCAAATTCTGTACATTATGTACAACGGCTGATGCCAACGTTTCGGCCTCGTAATAGAATAGAATTTTATTGCATGGACAATTTTAACATTGAATTGTATTGCAATCGTCAAAGGAAAAAAAAATGTATGTTCATTCATTCTACAAATTCAGCATTCATACATACAATTATTTCATTCAATCATACATTCATTCCAGAAGGCAAGCCTGTCCAGCACCAGTTTCTTGCCAATTATTGGTCTCCCAGTTTTGTGCCAGGAACTCGCCTACAGTATACAATGTCTGACTTAACAAAAGTTGTTTAAGGCGATTTTTGAACACCTTCGGCGTCTTGGCAAATTTAATTTTATGGGGCAAACAATTTAGAAAATGAACACCAGCCTGTGAAGGGAGGCGCTCATAGACCACCGTCCTATGTTGCCCAGTGCGATAGTTGTCCCTAGTTTCATAACTGTGTATGTCAGTCCCTCTTGTGAGGACACATTTTGACATACAGTACATGATTGTTTCTAGGATGTAAATGCCGAGCAATGTCAACAATTTTAGGGTTTGGAAAGCAGTTCTGCATGACTCTCTGTTTTTCAAATTTTTAATTATTCTAACCGCTTTTTTCTGCAGTCTGAATAGGCGGTAGAATTCAACATTTGCACATCCACCCCAAAGCACCACGCCATAGGATAGGTGAGGGTAGATGAGGCCATAATATGCTGTCATCACTACCTGAATTGGACAGCTTTTTGATAACGTCCTCAAAACATACTGAGGACAGTTTGGAACACAGACTGTCAATATGATCATTCCAAGTTGGCCTTTGTCGATTGTACTTCTTCCGCCTCTGTTTCATCCAACATAATAGCTGGAGTGAATTCAAGGTTGGATGGTCGAAGACAAAAGCTAATGAAGTGTGATTTTTTAGGGTTTGTTTTTAGATTGATGTTAGAGAAATGTTGTATGCAGCTATTTATCTCCATAAATGTTTCAATTTCTAAATGTAATTTTGATTTTTGGTTAAAATAGAGAGTTGTATCATCAGCATACTGCACGAGTTGCCCTTGCTGAAGAGATGACGCTGTATCATTTACATTTATCAGAAATAGTAAGGGGCTAAGTATAGATCCCTGGAGGACACCAAAGCTCAATTGATTGATTTTTGAAAATTTGTTTGAAATTTGGACAGCCTGATTTCTACAGTCTAAATACGACTTCATCCATGAATGTGCACTCCTAGTACACCATAGAATTCTAACCTGTAGAGCAACATACTGTGATCAACGCAGTCGAACGCTTTAGAAAGATCGAGAAAAACGCTTAGAGTGGCTTTGCGCTTTTCCAAGCTCTCCACAACCATATCAACTAGACTTACTACTGCATCTATCGTTGATTTCCCCTTCCTGAAACCAAACTGGTCATTCGAGAGAAGGTTGTGTTTTTCCAGAAATTTTAGCATTCGGGTTAGAAAGGCTTTTTCAAATACTTTACTCAAGACGGGAAGAATTGAGATTGGTCTGAAATTATTGATGGAGTTGGGGTCGCCGTTTATGTAAATCTGTATTAGTTTTGTTATTTTGAGGGAAGAAGGAAATATGCCTGTCTGAAATGATAAATTTATCAGGTGAGTTAAGGGGCTCAACAGATGCTTAGATCACCGCTTTTTGAGCCAAGTTGACATGTTATTTATCTCACTTGATTTTTTGGAGGGGAGTTGATTTATTATTTGTGCTAGTTCCTCTTCCACAACCGGAGCCAATGCCGTTGAGGAGGTTGGACTTTGACGACGAATGGAATGTTGGTTATCTCGATGTGAATGGAACCCAGATTGTGCAACAGAACTGAAAAAATTTTTGAACACATCAGCTACTTTCGTCCACATTTGAAATGTGGACTGTTTGAAGACTTTGCTATTTCACAGTTAAGTTTTAATCTTTCCCTTGAAATCATGATACCTTTGGTAATCCATAAACAGGGTTTACTATTATCTTTGACTTTGATTTCTTTTACTGGGCAGGACAAGCCCAAATAAACATTCAATGTTTTTTCAAATGCTTAAAATTGTTTTTCCAGGTATCTGTGGAGTTCAGAATGTTCCACTCTTCTTTTGAAAGAAAAGAATTTAGATTGTGCATATTTTGAGGTCTCATGTCCCTTATTTTCGGTGAGGTAGGGAGATTATTTGATGGGCAGAACCCAGAGATGAGCACCTGTTGGGCGTAGTGATCAGCTATTGCTGCGATGATCACAGAGGCCTCAACACCAGGAATGTTTGATATGATGTTGTCGATTGCTGTTTTAGAGGTGGCTGTCACTCTAGTGAGGGTGTTTATTAACCATTTAAGATCAAAAGACCTCAAGCAGTCAACAAAACGCTTTAGTTTTGCTCTTTTATCACTGAATTTTATTTTTAAGACCATTACTATTATTTGGTTATCCAGTTTATTATTTATATTAACTGTTTATAAGAAAATTTATTTCTAATAATGTTAGTTTTCATTGTAATTTATTTATTAAGATTATTACTATTATTATTTGTTTGTCTAGTTTATTATTTATATTAACACTAATCATTAATTATCTTTGTTTTAAACACTATTTTTCTAAACTGAATAGCAATGAGTTAGATTCTTACATTTTTGAGCCGAACACAATTTGTGTATAGAACATGCGTATATACTTATTGGTAAATACTGTATGTTTACTTTGTGTGTCTGTTTGTTTAGTAGGTATGGTCGTGAGTGTGATTGTTTTGAGTCAGGTGGAATGAATGGTTTCTCCACATTGTTGCAATTGAGCGAGTGGGAGAGTAAATGTTATCACAGAGATGAATATTAATTCTCTGTGGTGAAGTAGGTATGCTTGTATTAGGAAATTATAAAATATAAAGTATTTGGACCTGTTTTAAATTTATCTATGATTTATTTGCTTTTATGTTTTTAAATTACAGTTATGAATTAATTGATTAATTATTACTGACATTATTCCTATTCAATTAGGGTATTATATTTATTATAATGTCAATTTATTTATATTATAGTTTTCTTTTGTTTTACTTAGATAAGTTTTTTATATATTGAATTGTGTACATATAATATCAGGTTAAGTGGAAGAAAGGACTGATAAGTCCTAACTTCGCCTGAAAATAAAGACGTTTTTCATTTCATTTCGCTTTGTTAAGGGGTGTTGAGTATTAAGTACGTCGATATTAAGCCCTTCACAAGAATGAAGCACCTCTGCTTTATTGTCAATTTCTGCAAGAGCGACTCATTTAAAAATAACGTGTGTTCATTTCCACTGGGAGACCATTAAATTCCAATTATAGCAATTTGTTCGTTTTTTGAAAGAATGTTTAAGTCTATGGCTTCAAAATCTTTCTCCAGTGAATCTTTAATTTTGAATTTGGTGAATGAGAAACAATGTTTGAGAAAAATTGCAATGCCTCCACCTTCAAAAGTGTTTCGGCAGTCCACCTTCAAAAGTGTTTCGGCAGAAATAATATGCTAGGGTGTAATTGTCAAATTTGCATAAAGAAATGTTTTTATCATTGAACCCAATTTCAGTTACAGCAAGGATGTCAGGCAGCATCTCTTCACACATGAGAGATAATTCATCCAATTTGTTGGTTGCCCATCGAGCATTCTGATGCATAATATTTAGATTTTTAATTTGTCTATGATTTAATTTTTTCCGAGTGTTGGATTTGGCTTGCCTAAAAAAGTGTTGCTTATATGAGACAAGGATGATATATTGTCTGTGTCAAGTTGGCTAGGACGGTGCTGCCTTGACAGCCTCAGCATATGTCCCGTGTGACAATGATGATGTCGAGTCGACTTCAATGGAATCAGTTGGAGAGGGGGCTGGTTGTATAGTGTCTGGTGGTGTCATTAGAGCCAGCTTCTCCGCTATCAGACGGGCTATAAGAAGCTTTCCGCTTGTTCGGAGGTGCAGGCCATGGGCAGTGTGATGATCTCTTGGGATAGAACTGAGGTCCAACATCTCCACTCCTCCGTGGTGTCAACATAGTTCGGCCATGTAGTTGTTTGCCAGCTTGACTGTGTGGTGGATCGGGTTGTTGGCGTTCAAATCGTACCTTGCTAGAAGAGACAGGGCCAGTATTCTTGATGACTCCTTGCATGTTTTTAGGATGTCCTCCAGGTTCTTGAAGAAGGTTGTGTGTCTTCCAGCATCCACGTCATTGGTCCCTGCCATCAGCAAGTAACAGTGTCCTCGGGAGGGAGTGGAAGTTGGCTTTATGTCCATTAGACCAGCTCCTGGCTTACACATCCCGCTAATCGTAGGTCCTGCTCGTACATGTTTCTTCATCATCTAGACTAAATTCTTTACATGACTGTCCCCAATTATAGTGACTCGGTTGAAGGAGATTGCTATACAGGTGTCTGTGGTGAGATTCTGTTTGTGCTTAATTTTATTTGTGTTCTTCTCGCCAGTATTTCTGAGTGAGATTT
The DNA here is from genome assembly GCA_035578905.1 of Stictocephala bisonia. Taxonomy (NCBI): domain Eukaryota; kingdom Metazoa; phylum Arthropoda; class Insecta; order Hemiptera; family Membracidae; genus Stictocephala; species Stictocephala bisonia. The sequence continues at coordinate 50,415 of JAQJVL010001929.1, read as the reverse complement.
TTCGAGATTTTTTTTCTTTTCTTTTTTATAGTAACAAAGTCTTTTTCCTCCTCTGTGTCTTAGTTCAAGAATGGGCTGTGTTGCGAGATGTGGTGCAGATTTCACAGTCAGTAGAGATGAGATATTATTTTTTTAAAACCTTGTTTTCTTTTTTTCAGGCATCTAAGACTATTTATGATGTTTCTTGCTTCCTCTCTCTGAATGACACATAGCTCACATGGTCGGTCAAGGGTCTGTATTTTTTGTTTCAGCTCTTTTATAATATGAGCTTTTCCTAGTTCTGCAGCTGAGCAGCATCCAGGCTCTCTTTTTGCACATCATCACTTCTGCAGGTCAACATCGATGTTCCTGTCTCAGCTGTCAAAGAGGGAGGCGGCAGGAAGACAGTGTCAGTGTACTTGAGAAGCCGTTGGGCCGACTCGATCGAGTGGTCCAGTATAACCTGTCTCTCGAAGTGAAGCTGCACCAACTCTTCCTTGAGAGCATAATTTTCAGTTTGCAGGTCTACGGTTAGTGGTGCAGGTGCGTTCGATGTGAGGCATGAAGCGGCTAACACTTCCTGCTTAGGCTGCGTTGATGTGAGAGAGTCCACAGTTAGGTGTTTTACAGGATTACTAGGGCACGTAGAGGCATTGGGAGCAGCTGGATTGTTTCTTGTAGTTACAGGTGTCTATTGTAGAGGACTGTGGCTACGCTGGGATGGTGTGGTAGTAGTGTCATTCTCAGAGCGAGCAACACTTACTAGTGTTAGCCGAACGCTGAACTGTGAGTGTGACTGGCTATGCTAGGTCTGGGCCAAAGGTTTTATAAGGTGGGGCTGCCTGCTTCTGAAACTTTCCGGAGTGGGCTGTTCTGCCGCTTGTATCTTTCATGGCCAGTCACACTCACAGTTCAGCGTTCAACTGCCACTAGTGTGTGTCGCTCGCCCTGAGGATGGCACTGTACTACGAGGCCGAAACATCAGCACAAGCCGTTGTACATAATGTACAGAATTTGACACGGTTAAATCCTGAAGACTACAATAGTTTTATTGATTTAGATGACTGTGGAAGCTTCTCCAGGAAAACTCAGTAATTATTTTCAATTGTTTACTAACATTATATACAGTATATGCTTTCAAAAAATAAAAATAAACGTTTATATTATTATGTTATAGTTATTTTTTAAGTGCACATAAACTATGTATTTTTAAAGTCTGTCTTATTAATAAAAGTAAAAATATAACATTCTTTGTTACAGTTTGAAAATTGTATTTTTCATGAATTTATCACCAAATGCATACAAATTGGTCGCTAGCGTAGTTGGTTCAATCCCAGCTTCATGTGCTAAAGGTTGTCAGTTCGATCCCAATCAGTGTCAATACATTTTGAGAAGGGTCAGCTGATAATCACCGGCTGTTCATTTGTCATTGGGCTATTAATTAATGACACTTTCTAAGGAATAGTCGGCCTTAGTTTGTAACAATGACTACATTCGCTCATCTACACTCATCACACTCATTCGAAATCCATATTCGCCCATATCTTGACGATCGGCGTCTTACGAATAAATAAAAAAATAAAATACATATTCCTTGATTTTAATAGGATGAATAACTGACTGTGTAGTGTAAATAAACTGATAAGTCAATGGTTGCCATCAACATGGACACTACCAGAGAAATCTGGGATATCCATGTTGGATGGTAGTCAGGGTTTAGATATTGTGTAGGGAAGAGAATTGAGTGTCAGACTTGTCAGTTAACTGAAAATCAGAACACTACATGGTTCGGATACCACGTAAAGCTGTAGGTCCCATAGTTGCCCTGGCGATAGCCACTATTGCCCCCCCAATAGGGCTATTAATAAATAGTCCTTTCTGAGCTAAGTCGAACTCAGATAGTAACAATGACTACACTCGTTCATCTACACTCATCACACACATTCAGCCCTCATATTTGCCTATATCTTGATGATCGCCTTCTTATAAATGAAAAAAAAATGAGTGGGTTAAAAGTCACATTGTCTTGCAAGCATTTGTAATAACAAAACATATGCTTTGTATTATGCTTTTTATGTAATAAAAAAAAATTTTCACTATCCAATTCTTTGTGGTGTGATTGTGTCTATCTACAGAGTACAAGTCTACCAAGGTTATCAGCTATGCTACTTTCCTTTCCTTTCATTACTACTGAAACCCTAGGACTAGTGCCCAAAATTTAACCTGTAATAACAAAACTTATAAAAGGAGGAATAGGTCATTAAAAAATCACGTAAGAAAACAAGCCCAGTAACACAATACATAAGAAAACAAGCCAGTAACACAATCATAAGAAAACAAGCCTAGTAACACAATACATAAGAAAACAAATACTTAACAACACATGATACAAATGTTCAGTGCTGCTGGAATCTTCTTCTGGTGTGGAGAGTGACTGACTCAGTTTCAATTATTCCTTGCTAAGGGGCTATGGTGGGGGAAGTATCCACAGTATAACACAGTTTTTAACTTAGTTTATATCTATAAACATTTGCTGATAGTGGAGGAGTGGGAAGATGTTGTGGGAGGTAGGTCTAACTGATGTTGAGATTGGGAATGTAACAACGTGTAGTTATCTGTTGGTATTGGCTTAAGCACGCGCGTTTCAGGATATGAAGGGGATTGTCAATCAACAACACAAATTTTTGTGGCAAATTATTAACTCTTAAATGTTATTTTACTTCTGGTACAAATTTAGCTTTAAGCCACACTTGAAATTTTTTGTTATCCATCCACCCTTTCTTTTAGTTGAAGTAATCAACAGGTAGTTTTCTGCTCTAGTACCCTTAAAAGATCTAGGTTTTTTGCCTTACCAACCACTGTCAACTTCAGTTTGTGGCCCTCCTTGCATTGCTGCAGGACATTATTATGATCTGTTCTTTGGTGGATTTATACCCCTACTCGCAAATAATCGGATTATCAGCTTGCAGATGAACGGGAGTTGATTGTGCCATTAAGCGATGAAGCACGATGACCTAAATTAGCACCCAACTATACAAGGTCATAACAACAAAACAAGTAGCCTAATACAGGGTTTTAAACAATATTAAAATCATCTCTAAATGTTAAAAACTGCTATACTCGTTATACAAAGATATACATCAGCATAAAATGTAGGCAAAGTATAAGACAACAAGTTAACAGCCTATTTTTTTATATTTGCTTGCGTGAATTAAATTATTATTATCATTGTTGCTTAAGAATTTTGAGCCAATCGTAATAAGTTATGTGTTTAAAATTCTCACTACTGTCAGGTTATGTTAAATTGATTGTTGATAAGAACTAAATTTTTGTATTATTTTAACCCATTATAGGTCACATCTATGTTAACCACGTGATCAGTTTACCATTTTATCAAATGGTCCTTTTGTGATTTTTGTTCCTTTAACTCTCCTATGCCTTTATATCGTACCTGTTTTGGTTTTTGTAACTACATTATTGGTATTCTATCCATCTATTATTGTTTTAAGAACAAATATATACAAATTTTTGCTCCAAAGCTGGAAGTATTCAGATTTTATAATCTAAAAATGATTAGAAATTTCTGTTTTATTTCAGTTTCATTATTATATGTTTGGATATTTTCAAGATTAGAGGTTGAAAAAGTGTACCTTTTTCTTGTAGTATTTATAAGGCGGCTGTGGTTTCATGATATTGTGTACTGAGTGCAAGTTCTTGATTATCATTGGTATTAGGTTGCTCTGTATTAGTATTGTGCATAAAAAAATGTGGTGTACCTTATTCACTATATCTATAAAGGGTGGAAAAAATATAGAAACACTTTCACAACAACTTTATGAAAGCTTTTCCTTAGATTCTTAGATTTTTTTTGATAAAATTTTCCTTAGATAATTTGATAATTTTATTATTTATTTTTTTTTTAGTTTTTGTGTTCTATAAAGTATAATTGTTTTATCAGAATAATTTACTTACAATCGGAGAAATAATTTTGTTCAAATTAGTTACTTTGAAATTCAAATTACCGCTACTCTGGAAAGGATAGACCTTTCGAAGTCTGGTTTCTGGCAATTAATTTCTATTGAATAGACCTTTAATTTGATACAAAACTCTACCTAGGCTTACATTAAAGATTTTCGTTCAACTCCACATGGGCCGTCTCTCTGAAAAGATGAAATGCCACTAATGACGTCAAAAAGTGTGTTCTTTCTAACCATGATGATGTACAAGATTTCACTTTTACTTGTGAAGTCAAAGAAAAGTTGTGAACGCGTTTCCATATTTTTTACCTACCCTGTATATTTATTTAATTAACCAGCCTAAAATAATGTGATACAGTTTTTTACACTTAAAAATATTATAAATAGAATATATAAAACATTGTAAACAATTAAAACATGTTATTACAGCTTTTAAATCATACAAAATTTTAATATAAAACATATACAAAATTGAAGCATAGTACAAGAAACAATGAAAGTAGCCCAACAACTTAAGTTGAACTAGCAACCAACAGTCCATTAGCAGAACTCTTCCCCACCTCTTAACACCCAACATTGTCAATTTACCAATCTGAAATTCATTAAAGAACATCATATAATCGGGCACTTGGTGGAAAGAGAAGCCTGCAACAAATAAATGGAAAAATAATTGCTGGTTAATTCGGTTTCAAGAAAACATATTAAAAGACTTAATTTACCTAGTTTAAGGGATGAAAATTAATTAGATTTCCATTCACATAATTGAAATATATAGCTCTCAGTACTTAAAGTTATTTTATGTGAAGGTGGGTAGACGGAGCAGCGAGTTTTCTTCAGCAGAGCGAACAACACGAGAAAGTGTAATCATGCGGCGAGACCTAGCAGTAGCAGCAGCCTTGGCCAGCCCACCCACTGCACATGCCAATGGCCACGCTCAGAGACATTCAGCCACTGGCATGCCTGGTGAGTTCACTCGGCTATGACCTATTGCACTCTTCTTGCTTATCAGACTTTAGATATTCAATACACTATTATTTCTCTTTTACTTGGGTTTTTTTTTTTTTTTTTAATCACTGTTTTCGCACAAAATAAATATTTTCAAATTAAAACATTATGTACAGTTAGCACCAATGAACTGATAGTGAATTATAATAAGACTTAGAATACTGATAGTCAGTATTTTTGATTATTGGCGAATTTGTTTTAGAAGGTGGAATTAACTTTGTCACTTAAAAATGTTAAATGAAAGTATTTTCATTGTTGGTGGATTAGTAATCCAGAGGGAACCAATTATAAATTTAAAAGTTATTAAATTTAAGGAATGTCAATTTGTACATGCATAAAACATTCTTTATTGCAAAATAAACTGTACGGTTGGGAGCAGGCATCAGATAAAGGTAAATAGTAATTTGACTGTAAATGAAAATTCTATATCCAATGTTGGATTATATCAGAAGTGATGTGTTTACATATATTATCTATCGTAATGTCAGTTTTGTTGGAGTGTGTTGAAGTTAAAATGTTAGGAGTAGAATATAAGATGTGCCTAATATGATATTTAGTAATGATAAATTATTGAAGTTGCAATGTTACTGAAGTTAAAAGTTAATGTGTAAATTATGACTGTTTGTGTACCTGATTTTTTAAGAACTGTTTGGGTGCTCATAAATTGTTTCTATTAAACTAATTTGAGGTCAGGGTACAGGGCTTTAGGCCAAGAATTAGTATGATAGGAGACATAACTTACCAGAAATATGTCAACGAGCCTAACCTGAAAAGACAAAACCAGTTACAAAATATACAGGAAAACGTTTAAAGACAAAAAACCATAACACAAATTTGCAGTGCCACTGCCACTTTATGGTTAGAGGATTGAGTCCATGTCCATAATAATGATAAGTGTTTTATGCCAGGGTCTCTCCCCACTTAAAGAAGTGCCGGTGGCTCTGAATTGAATATTTGTGTTAGTGAACTTGCCCACTCAGGTAACTTTGTTAGTGTCATATTTCTTCTATTATATTTATTACATTAAACTAAGCTATTGGGGGTAAGTTATCTCCTGAAATGTACTCTGTATTTTAGTAATTGATAGTAAATTGTACCACAAGTTGATAGTTTTTGCACTTTTGCTTATTTTGTGCTGTGATATTGTAATGAAGAATTGAACAGTTTTTAAATAAGTTTATTTTAGGAAAATATGTTAACATCGTAATAATTTCATTATAACAGGTATGATGTATCACTTATTTACATTATTACAGCTTAGTTTTATTAATTTTCAGCCTACATTATTTGGATAAAAAACTATATCATTGTACAAAATCTATTTTTTTCAATAGTAAAAAAAAAAAAAAAAAAAAAACAGAATATAAGTAAAAAAAATACAGACAGCTTAATGTATTTTTAAAATTTGTTATATTTAGTGGAATATAAATATAGTGTCTTTGTGTGACCATTTTTAGATATTTTTCCTTCCTTTAGCAAAAATGTTTACTACTTAATTTACATTCTATAATATTCACTGATAATTAATTTTACTTGTTGAATATGTATTAAGGCTCGTTTCTGAGTTCGGTTTTGTGCAATACGTTTAATTTGGATAAAACTCCATACAATAGAATCACTAATAATAAACTATCATATTTCATGAAAACAATTAATTATATTACGTGATTTTACATTATCGGAGTTGATAAAACTTAATTGGCATTAGCCTGCCAATAAAACTTGCATAGCATTATAATGAACGTTTTTATATTTCAATATATTATAGTCAAATATATTTTGGCTATTTTACTTTCTGTGTAAATCAGGCAAATTTTTATTACATATATAACGTATTAAACTATCGGAAGTAAACTTCAATTCATTGTAAATAATTTTATTACAATGGAATCCCTGCAGCCATAATTAAGTGACACTTGACTTCATTATCTGTAAGTACAAATTGAGTTTATTTTAGTAATGAAAATAAATACTTATCACTTGTATTAGGCTTGTGAGTTTTCAAACAATTCATCTCATTACTGATAGTTTATTTACAAATCAAGAGACTAAAATCATAAACAGACTGAATATTTGTATAATACATAAAATCCCTTGATTAATTAATAAAAAAATATTATATACATATCACACAAACAAAATAATTGCAATATGATGGCTCCTAGCTTGTGTCATGTTAAGATGCTATAGCATTAATATGAATCAAAGAATGAATAAAATTGTTCATAGTAGGCTATATCAGGTTTGATAAATGATAATAAACCTCCCTCTGCTTTATTTTAATATGATTTTGCTTTTCTATTTAATTTTTTTTCTTTACTACAAAATTTACTGATTTTATGAGAGAGTATCATTTAATACTGATCATAATTTATTATAAACACTGAAATTCGTATGTGGTTCTAAAATTTAGTATACTAAATTTAATGCACTAAACCATTTTTTCACATTGCTGTAATTGATGTTCCTTAAGATAAACTCAGTTTTGGATGTTAACGTGGTTTAGATTAGTGAGACTTTATTGTACATTCACTAATTAAGTTTTAAGAACTTCCTAAACATATTAACAATTGGTTAATATATTTCACAATGCATTATATTAATTTATATGTGATATTTTGCTCAAGGAACTGATTTAAAAGTTGTAAAATAATTGTAACTTCTTTACTTTTGTGTTATGTTCTTTTGTTTGTTTATTATCGTAATGTTTTGTGCTGTTTGACTTTTACTATATTTATGTGCAAAATCAGTCTTAAGAGTGTAATTTTGTGTCAGTTAAAAACAAAGTATTTTTGTATGAATTAAAATAATAAAATGATTGCTATTGTATATTTTGTAGACATTATAATTTGCCCTATTAAATTCAGTTGAATGTATAAGACATAATTTTTACTGTACTTCCACTGGTTTTTATATTAGCTTATTCTACTTATATCACATAAAAGGCTAGTTTAAAACAATGTTCTATTAAGTTGTGTAAGATATTTTAGGTGCATTTAAAATATATATTTGCATTTATGTATTTTAAGTTATCCGAGGGTTATTATTCCATCAGTATGTGGCTTCAAGACAAAAGTAATACTTTGATAATAACTGTTCAGGAGAGATTGAAAAATCTTGCAGTCTTAGTTGGTTTGATGACAAACCACTACAAGTATTTATTTCCAATCATGGGAGTTGACTTGATAAAGTGAATTTTGTATAGGAACTGTTGAATTTGCTTGTAACTAAAGATAATTTTCAGAGATTTATGATAATAGTATTCCTGAATAATTTAGTTCATTGCCTTGATTGAACTATTGGAAAACAATAAATTAGTTGACACAGTTAGTTGTCAACTAATATTGTGTCAATTTTCGTAAATATTCAAAGGCCTATACCATTATTACCATTAAATTTAATTTGATATATATCATTATTTTATTTGTATTAAATTATTATCTGCATGTAAACAAATATCAATTACCATAAACAGAAATCATTTCTCTAAGATTGTTCATAACAACTAAATGAAAAGGAGTCACTAATCAAGATTTATAATATTAATCGATATATTTTTCAATTGTAACTTTTAAATTTGACTATACCAATACAAGCTAACCTAAAACGTATATTTCTGTTTATTAAGAGTCAAACCTATAAAATTATCAATTATGATATTCCAAACTTTTATTTTAAATTTCACTGAGTTAAAGTCTATAAACACATCACTAGTCCCTCCCTTTGATATTTTTTACATTAGTATCAGTAAATAAACCATGTAAGTAAAGTGTTTACCTGGAAACCATTTTGTGTTCTTAGTTTAATGTAAGAGGGTTGTCTATAAATTAAGGTCTCCAATGCTTTTCGATCTAGCAAACATGATTTTATTGCAAAACCAATCACAGATAATGAAATCTGGGATATTAAGGGTGTTCAATCAAAAATTAGTTTTGAACATTTTTTGAATAAAATTGTTAGTATTCATATAAGCAATAAATGTGCTACCGGAAAAAGTTCTAAAAAATGTCTTTATGGAGATATGGCTGCCCAAAGTGACTAATTTGGCCTTTTTGGTGCATAACTCATGAACAAACTTGTGACATAATGTTATTAACATTTTTAGAATATAGTGGACAAAAGGTACTAATAAACTTGGTATATAGTAAATCTAAAAAAAAAAAAATAATTTTGTTTAAGTGTTACCAATTATGTTTCTATAAATTATATTTGTTCAAATTTTGAGTTGAATTTTGTACAGTCTTCTTTGGCTAAAAAAGTAGATTAATAATATTTATAAAATTCATTGTTAGAGTTTACTATAAATTTGAGAGTTATGCCCATCTGTCGAAATTGCGGGGCGGTGCAGGCAGGGACTATGAGGGGGAGTAGAATACATTGCTTGTTCGTTAGTGAGTCAGGATCTTTACTACTCTTAGCGGCAGTTGCATAAAATCTAGAATAAAATTCCTTAGAGCGCTAAACTGGGCACCCGAATGAATACCCTGAAGCTGTTTAATCTTAGTCCCCGTCATGATCAGTTTTTTAAGATAAACTAAGATAAAAAGTAACTTTTTAAAATGCTCCAGAAGATTTTTCATATCACGTTACAGCAGTCTCCCGCCAAATGTGCAGGAAGGAATCGACAGCTACCTTTCGCTCTTCGTAACTTCAAAATTCATTTTTCATAAGAGTTATTTCAAGTTGGAGAAAAAATAGGAGTCATTGGGGGCCAAAGGGTTGTATGGAGGATGGTCCAATGATTTACCGCCCAAATTTGCAATGAAATTCATTGTGCTTCATGCGACGTAAAGGCGGGCATTGTCATAGTGTCATCTGATCCCTCCTTTTGTTCTGTATAGTCCAACAAAATCTTGTATATGGTAGTTTTAGAGATGTCCCCTATTTGTTCAGCACAGTCATATGCCAATCCACAGCCAAAATTTCCTCAACTTTCTTTACTGTCTTGAACAAACTGATGGACGGCCATAGCCGGCCTCGTCGTGCACATTTGTTCAGCCTTCTGTAAACTCTACACCACTTACTCATATTTTTTTGTCTATACACTTCTCTTTATACACCTTAAACCACATAAATCTCATCACAGACTCATTTCATACCTGACAGGAGTGGTTTTTTTTTTGCCATCCATCATTAGTGGCTGCCTAAGCCGAGACTGAGTGTCACATAGAGGTGGAGACAATACGTAATATTGGTGGAAAAAGCAAGGAATGCTGTTATCAGATTTACACTAGCTTGCTCTGTCACAACGGGAGCTTGTTGGAGACCTTAAATTTCTGATCAACCCTCGTAAGTATGTAGAGAGAAAGATGCTGCATAATAGTCGTCATTTGCATCTAACAATGCAATCACAATTAGTCAAAATAGTCAATAAGTATCAAATTGCACTAAAAGATCAGTAATAATTTTAAAATAGTACATACTTGAAAAACTAAATGTTGATGATTAATTATTGTGTATTGCTTTTTGTTACACTTCTTTTATTCAATATAAAAGAAGATTTTCTGTTTTTATTGATATTTGCACATCACCATTTCTATAGCTGATTCCATGTAGTGTAATGCATGATGCACGTAATAATGTTGAGCACATCACATTCTTGCATGCTTTACTCTGTCTGCAATAAACAGTTATTCTCTCTGAAATGTGTAGCGTTCTTTGATCACTTCCTTTCCTTCCTGCATGCAGTTCTTGTTTGCATTTTTTTGTCTAAATCTTATTACTGCTTACTTGTTCTGCTTTTTAATTCTCTAAAATCCTATATTAACTTTTAATGAAAAATATGACTGATTTTTTAATTGATAATTAAACTATCCATTATTGCAAAACTGTTGTAGTATAATTAATTTTATTTAACTAACTTCCGAGTTATATAACTATTTATGGGGAAGTATAATCAGAACACCTTCTGGTAAAATATTAATTTACCTTCCATCAAATGTTGTTCTTTTTATAGCAGTTTATGTCTATAGAAGCTTCCAAAATACTCTTGCAAGTATGAAAGAGGACGTAGAAGTTTTTTAATGAAAAATTTATGTCAGTTAAACCATTGATTATAAAAAAAAGAAGACTGTCCGCTCAAATGAGTCCCCTGACGCTGGTTATCTTGTTATATAAAATTAGTTCTTGTTCTGTTTACACAGGTAGCGCCAGTAGTCTCCCTCGCTGTCTCTTTTCATCGCTCTCCCTGCCTCTCACCATCCCTCTCTCTTCAGCACACGCTGAAAAAACTAGTTGCCAAGATAATAGTATGCCATTGAAGTAAAGACTATCATTGAATATAAAAATATTTATTGGCTTTGATTTTGATTACTTATGAGAAAACTTTATTCAGTTGGAAAACTTAGTCCGTTGGTTGCAGTAAGAAAAAGCTCCACCTATGATAAGCCGATTTTAATAAACTAAAACTATACATGTGTTCAGGAACATGTGTAGCCTAAGTAGAATAGATTGAAATTTTAGAAAGACCTATTAATCAACTGATCATCCTTTTACAGCTTCATTAGAGAACAAACCTTTTATCTAAGAATTAGATGCACCACAGAAGTTTTGATTTGATTTCACTGAGTAGACACAGCTGAAAATACTTGTCCTGGGAACTGAATCCAGGACATAGTTAACTGGTACAATGAAAGCCTGTATTTATTTAGTGGGATTGTTTCCCTAAGTGAAGTCTCTGTTTACGCAGGTCACAGAACACTATATTTTCAAACAAGACAGTTCCTTTTTTTGACATTTTTCAGATTTATTGTTCAGTATTAATCTTATTATATCATATTTATGAGTTACCAAGTCTAGTATTTGACTTTTTAAATGTTATGCTTCTCGTGAAACTGTAAGATGTAGCATTACTTACAGTTTATTCATACAGTTATTACAGTTTAAACATCACACTTTCAGTCAGCTTTTTTGTGTCTAACCAGTCCTGTTACTGTAATGAGCCGAATATGACAGATTTTACTACAAAAACAACTAATAGGGGTCTTAAAGATTTAACTTAAGGGAATATTTTCACTCTACAAAAAAATGCTTAAAACATGAGTTTCTATTTCATTGATTCAGTCAGTAATAATGATTGTATCCTAACACTTGAAGTGTCATTGATATATAAAAAACTGTTCTATTGGACCATAAGTTGATTTCATAAAAAAGTGAGTATATATATTACAGTTATATAGTGTAAACTTTAAGTGTAATTTTTGATGATTTTAAGTAAAAAACTCCAAATATCAAGTTATGGTCCACAAGATTGGACCTTTAATAAACATACATTGTTCTCTAGAACTCATTACAATAATAAATATGATTTGCTCAGTTGCAATACAACATCATGTTCTGGCACGTTGGCGGTAAAATTGCATGGTTATTATAGGGCTGTCTGGGCTTGGCGGTTTAGGAAATGGCAACCTTTAGTAGATAATTTACATTTAACTTAAGTAATCTATCTGGCCATTTCACAACATCCTAGCATGGAGCAACAATCAACTTCATCACATTGTCTATCAATCACCTTGGTGCTAAAACACAGAGGTTTTCTTCAGGATAATCCAGTAGCCCATTCAGTACATACTACTGTCTGAAAAATTTACTATTTGAATATAAATATCTCATGAATTGCTGATATAGCCATATCACTATTTGTAACATTAACTGGAAAGCATTGTAATGAACAGTATTATCTCTCATATGACAGTGCTTTATCCAACCCCACTATATGCATACTTGTTTTAAAGCTCTTGGTCTGGAACCTAATGAAAAATTTGTTATTTTAAATTGACTTCTTCTCTTGTAAACAAAACGGCAGTCTTTTTTATCTAAAAATAGGTCCAATGTAAAGTTGCAAAAGTTTTTGTTAGCTATCTCCAAAATGTGATGGGGGATCGGGCTGCGTCATAGAGTATAGAAACAGGTCCTCACTGAGATTAATATGTATCTGACTTTCAGCTGGAAACTTAAAAATGTAGTATATGGTGGAGGGGTGGCAAAAACAATTGTTTTTTATACTGATTTTATCCACTCATGTGGGGTATAAAATGAGTGGTATTCTTCTCCTAAATCTGAATATTTGAATTCTATACCATTGAATAGTGGAAGACAAGGTTTATGAGCTTAGCACATAAAAAAAAAAGATTATCTTATTTTGCAGGCTCATGCGGCCGGTGTCATTACTAATAACTAAAGCTTCCGGTAATGATCACATCAAGGTGTTATTTACAGTATTTACATCACCAAACGTTTCGCCCATGCTGTGATGTGGTATCCTCAGTAGTAGTCTCAGAGATACCACATCACAGCATGGTCAAAATGTTTGGTGATATAAATACTGTAAATAACACCTTGACGAGGTTATTACCAGAAGCTTTAGTTATTAGTAAAAAAGATTACTCTAAGACTCAAAACTTTGTAATACGGAATTAAAACACCCAAATGGGTTACCAAACTAAAGGTCTCTTTTCCTGCATCTGAATATACCATTACATTCTAGAAAAAACCATGTTTACAAGCAGGAAAAGGTGGTAGGTCGAGCCCCACAACGATGTCAAAAACCACAAGCAGGGCTTCTGATAATGTCCGCTCATGAGGCCGAAGGCTGAAATACTCAAATGATACTACAAGCAGAGTTCACTAACAAGGACTTAGGCAAAAATCTAAAAGGACACCATGTTCACTTGTGAGACTGAAGGTCTAACTCTCCCATGCAATTTATTTAACAAGGCTGCAGGCAGAATGTCCTTGCAAAGCTGAGCTCACCTGTAAGTATGACACACATCAAGGGGGTTTGGGAGCATTAGCCTTAAAAAGCAAAACTATATATATATTTGAGATGTTTATCTATAGTACATAAATATGAGAGGCTAGGGGTTTTTTTTAAATGTCCTGCCCCATACCAGTGTTGATGACATTTCTACTTAGTAACAAAGTATAACATTGACATACATGTTTGGGTGGATGGAGGGGTCACAATCATTGTATGTGTGTAGGTAACCCCTGCAGAAATACTTGGCAATATCCCAAAGTTTTAATGATAGGGGTTTTACTGTGAGACTATTTAAAGACATTGACTTTTGTCATATAAAATTGTTTAAAAGTAAGCATTTTATTATGACATAGAAAACTAAATGTATTCTTATCACTTGGCACCCTGAAGTAATTATTTCCAAGACAAGTTATTCTTTGTGTTCAACTTACACTTAAATGAGTAGGCATACCATTGCAGCACATTAATGAAGGCAAAAACAATACATTAAGAGATCATACATTAATTCTTAGAGCTTCAAAATTGATTGGCCAAGCTAACAGTCGGCATATGTATGTTGCATGTCCATGTAGAAGTTGAGTGCTGACTACTAGTGATCACCAATTCAGGTAACCGATTGTTGTTACAGTGATTGCCAGTCAAGGTAGGACCTCCCACCGCTCCTCCCACCGTAACAGACACAACCACCCGGCTCCGTCTCCTGATCCTTCTTTCCCACCCATGCCTCACATCAGTCTCAGCATTAAGCTAAGACTACCACAAGAGCACAGAAAACGAAGAAAGAAACACTGAATTTTGTTATGTTTCACAGTATTAATTTAGTAGTTTACTAATGTGATCAAAATCGTGATTACTCAAGTAGAAGATTGTAGTCTTAAGTAGTTTTTGCAAATAACATATGTATTGAGTTGTAAAGTAAATTAATTAATTTTGTTTATTTTATCTTTTCTTAAATTAAATCAACTATCTATTCTTATTCTTGATTATTTTACTTAAAGTGAAAAGTTATAGCCATCAAGATTTATCTGTTGCTTTTTAAACTGTTAAACCTATTACTGATAAAGTAATAATTGTTTCCAGCTCATAACATTGTTTGCTGATTCAAGGAATTATGTAATTTTTTATAATTATTTGGGCATGGGTTTTTTAAGAACATATGGGTTGATTGATTCCTTTTAAAAAGTCAAAATCAGGCTTTCGACACTGAGGTTGTGAATGGCCATTGAAATACCAAGCTCATTTCAACATTTCAATTCAGAAAAATGTTATGTAATTTGGTAAGAAGAAATAGATTTATTGAAACTTGGAGAAAAATTATTAAGTATAAATTATATTCAAAGGGAGAAATGGAAGTGGCATCTAGATTCGTACAGTTTTTTGTTAAATTGTTTGTTTGTGGTTTTGTGAGTTAGCCCGAAATGGCGCACACAAGCCAAGGTTGCTGAGTACCGTGCATAGTCCATTGGTCATAGATAGTTTTGTTGTTGAGTGTGGTGTTCTACAATGTTGCTTCTTAGTGCAATACTGATTTTTAAATGAGTGGCCCAATCAAGTGACAAGTCGCAAGAAAATTATTTCAAAACGAAAACTCATTTAATTAATTGATCTAAAAGGTATTTCAGTTAAATATAAAGCTAACCAAGTAAAAAGTAATTGATTACATTAGAAGTCATTAAGTAAAAATAGTAGTTAAAAAATTAAATTATATGAGCTCTTATTGCCCTGAAAACCAAAATGGCCAATATTTTTAAAATTCATGGATAAGCTTCCATGGTTGCCAAAACTATATCTATAATCTTGGTCTTCTGGATCCGAACGTGTCAAAGGATTATGTACATTTTATACATAGCCTGAAACATCTGCCTATGTGTATGATGTACTGTGAGATATTTAAAGACCATTGATTTTCATATAAATTGTTTTAAAGTAAGCTTTTTTATGAATAGAAACTAAATGTATTCTTATAGCTAGCATGAGTAATTATTTCAAAAAGTTATTCTTTACTACCTTAAATGTTACTACCTGCAGCACATTAATGAAGGCAAAAAATACTTAGAGATCAACATTATCTTAGAGCTCAGTTGATTGCTAGCTAACAGTCGGCATATGTATGTTCATGTTGTTAGAAGTTAGTGCTGATACTTGATACCAATTCAGGTAAACGATTGTTGTTAAGTTTGCAGTATGGTAGACTCACGGTCTACCGTAAAGACACAAGCTCGTTCTATCCTTCTTTCCACATGCTACATCGTTCAGCATAAGCTAAGACTACGTAATGAGCACAGTAAAAAATAAGAAACATGATTTGTTTGTTTAAGTATAATTAGTAGTTAAAATGTGACCAAAAATAGTGATTATCAGTAAAGTTATTGTAGTCTAAGTATTTTTCAAATAACATTTATTGAGGTTTTGTAAGAATTAATTAATTTGTTATATATTATTTTTCTTATATTAATAACTATCTATTCTTATTCTTGATATTTTACTCAAAAGTTAAATTATTGATCAAATTTATCCGTTGTTTTTAATGTATAACCTATTTGTAAGTAATAATGTTCACAGTCATAACATTGTTTGTTTATTCAAGAAAAAGTAATTTTTAAATTATTGGCATGTTTTAAAACTAGTGGTTGATATTCTTAAAAATAATACCTTTCGAATGAAGTTTAATGTATGAAAGACAAGTTATTTCATAATGTTTACAACAGAAAAATGTTATGTTTGGTAAATAGATTTATTTTGAGTAAAACATTAAAAAATCAAAGAAACAAATGCATCGAAACTAATGTTTGTTGTAGGTTATAGTAAGAGTGGCGCACAGAGCTAAAACGTCATGGTTTGAGTAATGCTGCATTTCAAAATTAGATTTCTACAAGCTTATAATCTAGATGTTTTATGAGTGCCCCATCAAGACAACTACCAAGAAAATATTTGTATGTAAAGCTATTAATAATTGGTCCTAAAGGTATTTCATTTAAATTGAATGCTACCAATAAAAATAGATTCAATAAATCAAAATAAAATATAATTAGAAAATTTTTTAGCCTTATCCCCTAAACAAATCCAATATTCAATTCATGGATAGTTATGTAAACTATAATTATAACGGTCTTCCGTCAACGTGTAAAGTTGGCTTTTATAATGCTGCTTTCAAAATAGACTTCTATACAACATATAAATATTCTATAATGCTTTTGTTAGCCTCCCCCATACAACAATACCAAATGACAATGATGGTTGTATGTAAGTATAATAAGGTGTCCGTAGGGTAACGTCTGGCTTTATTGAATGCTGCTTTCAAAATAGACTTCTATACAACATATAAATATTCTATAATGCTTTTGTTAGCCTCCCCCATACAACAATACCAAATGACAATGATGGTTGTATGTAAGTATAATAAGGTGTCCGTAGGGTAACGTCTGGCTTTACTGAATGCTGCTTTCAAAATAGACCTCTATACAACATATAAATATTCTAGAATGCTTTTGTTAGCCTCCCCCATACAACAATACCAAATGACAACGATGGTTGTATGTAAGTATAATAAGGTGTCCGTAGGGTAACGTCTGGCTTTATTGAATGCTGCTTTCAAAATAGACTTCTATACAACATATAAATATTCTAGAATGCTTTTGTTAGCCTCCCCCATACAACAATACCAAATGACAACGATGGTTGTATGTAAGTATGATAAGGTGTCCGTAGGGTAACGTCTGGCTTTATTGAATGCTGCTTTCAAAATAGACTTCTATACAACATATAAATATTCTAGAATGCTTTTGTTAGCCTTCCACATACAACAATACTAAATGACAATGATGGTTGTATGTAAGTATAATATGCAACTTTAATTTCATTGTCATATAAAATTTCATGCAACTGTCTAAAAGCAAACAAATATTTTCAAATTTTAGTTTTTATCTATTGTATGGGCTCCGTAATCTCACGTGGTGATCAATAATTACACCTAAATTTTTGTAAATTGTGACTCAGCAGCCTCTTAATTACAAGTTATATACTTAGATAATCACCACATGAATGAATTGTTAGATCATGTAATGTATAATCAGAACACTCCCTAAGAGATATAGACTTAAAGTTTGTTTTAAATATAGTCAAGTTTATCAAGTCATTTTTAATTAATATTAAATCATGGAGATCTTTTAATTCTTGCGTACTGCCAATTACTGCTTTCAATGAAAATAATTGTGTCATCTGCAAACAAGTGTAATTTACCAAACAAATTTAATCTTCAAATATTATTTATATGTATATAGTATAAAGTATAAAATAGGTTCAAGTGTACTTCCCTGGACCATCCAAAGTCTAGACATGGTATTATTGTTTACTACAAAAATAGACATGATTTACAGACATGGTATTATTTTTGTACCTTTATAGTATTGTGTATACACTAGAATCTTGTTTACCTGAATTTGGTTAAACGAAAATTTGGTTAAAACGGAGTACATAATAAAAACTTCCTATACGTGTGTTAAGCATATAGGATGCCTACTGTCCCATGATACTATATTGGGAATATATTATTATTACTATATTATAATATTCTTTGTATTCGTTGCAGTATACACATAAGCATGACATACAAACTATACAAAGTATTTATTTAACCCTATATCGCGAATCCTGGCGCTACACGTTTTCAAACGTATACGCGATCGCGGAATTAGGCACGTCGCGAGCTCTTTTGTAAAACTCAATAAAACATATGTTTATCATAAAGCAAGCACAACTAACTTGGTACCAATTTACACAGAATGTTCTGTTCTGTACATTTTAAATCTTATAATTTTTTTATACAATTTTATAAACGTAGGAATAAAATTAAAACGTGCAACTTGAAATTTCCGTTTAATTCCCGCCCAGCAAGGGGTTCGGGAGTGGGAAAAATGGCCGATGTTTATCGCATAACTGTACAATATCCAATAGTTGGAGTCAGGTGTACAAACTGTCAATCTGCAATGAATGAAATACTCTAGCCAACAAAATAAATTGCAATGTTGTAGGTGCTTTGGTTGTTTGTATACCCTTGTTTGCGTGTTCTTTCAAAAGCCAGTATTGGCCCATTATGTGCTGTTGTAAAAATTTGTAATAAATAAATTATTTATTGCTATACAAACAAATAAAAAATTGGGTAGAAAGCCAGAAAGTTCTTGAGTTGGTTGGTACCGTCTCGAGGAAATTTCATACTGTACGTTGGCAATGGTCACGTGACAATGATGATGTAGAAGAGCGGCCGTCAGTTTACATTTAGCCATCTTTGTTTCTACACAACGCTCTCAGCCGCTCCTATTTATTATAATAAGTGTAATGAATTGAAATGAAAGTGTAGTGTAGTTCATATATAATATATTTTAGTGGAAGTGACAGTGCATAAAAGAAAATTAGTTTTAGGCATTGTTCAACAAGTCCTACCACTAATCAACATTATATTTATATAAAAGCACTAGCACTAGTACTTCAGGATCATAATAATAACAATCCTACATACAAATAATGCAATATAGGGCTAAAAACAGGCTGGAGAATTAAGAGTGAGTAAAATATTTCATTTTTTTTACTGTATTTTAATTTTTTAACCATGTATATATTTATGTAGGTACTAGCCTAAAAATTTATTTTTTATCCAATTTGATCAAATAAGACATGTAAAAATATGGTATAGTTTAGCATTTTCATACTAATCTAAGATCTTGAAAAAAAATAATATATATTATTTGTGTTCGCTCAAAATGACGCTTTTATTGTATTTATCGACAAAAATATAACGTAGCATGTTATTATCCTACGTAAAAACTTTATTTTTTGTCACGAATATAATTATTTTTTTATATTTCTATTCAGAAATATATGTTTTATCAGTTTTTGTTTTCAGAAAAAATCCTAAAAACTTAATATATTTTACTATGGTTTAAATTTTTCCAAGAGCCATTTACACAGTTTGCGCACACTGCCTTTTGGTGTTATAAATTTTATATTTTTGGAATATATTCATATATTTTACATTCTCTTTGTAGCTAATAGATTTTACTAATAAAGTACATGTAGCAAAAAATTAGACGTACCTCTTATTTATGGATTGTTATGTAATTTTTCACAGAATTTTCATTTCCGTGGTAAAATTGATATTTTCCACAACAAACTAAAAATATAAAACTTTATATAGGAACGATATGACTATTTTTCCTAAACAACTTTTTCTTTTCTATTCAATGGTAATTTTTTAGAATTTTTACATGTACTATTTGATTATCTACGATGATCATACTGTAACTTTGCACATTTTTGTGTTTTGTGTAAACAAACAATTCAAAAAAAAAAAAAAAAAAAAACGTAGTTTATATAAAATGTAACAACAAATTATTATAGTACACAAAATAATAAACAATTTAGCTATCTTGGAGTTATTTACATAAATCTTTTATTTTTCCTAAGGAGGGTTATAAGTTATAATTAACTTAAAAATTGTTTTAATGTTTGTCAATCTTTTCTAGACAATAATTATTTACTACTTTTTGTTGTAAGTTTTGATCATAGTATGTGAAAGTACGGTTCTTGAGAAGAAAAACGAAATGATAAAATTGACATTTGGAGCATATTTAGTATTTTTTATGATTTTTACAAAAAAAAACTTGCGAAGCGCTGAAAAGAAGCACTTTGCAGTTGGAAGTTCATAATGAGTCACCTAGTATTCACCATCTAGGGTTAACCTTTTGGGAGCCAATGGCCGATTAGATCGGCCACGCAAGATTACCCAATTTAGCCACTGGCCAATCTCATAGATTGGCGGGGAGCTTTCGAGTTTGACCAGTGGCCAATCTCATCGGCCGCTAGGTTGCGTGTGTGTTTTCCATCGGCCGATCACATCATCCTTTCGTTTTTTAATTAAACGCTTTGAAATTAGCTGTTTATATAATTACTGTAAATGGATTCTTTATTACATAAAGACCCAATACTGTAT
This sequence comes from Stictocephala bisonia, assembly GCA_035578905.1. NCBI lineage: Eukaryota > Metazoa > Arthropoda > Insecta > Hemiptera > Membracidae > Stictocephala > Stictocephala bisonia. The sequence continues at coordinate 29,711 of JAQJVL010001929.1, read as the reverse complement.
CTGTCTATAGGTTAGGTTAAAGGGTACTATGCCAGGAATTAGTATATTTCTATATTGTTTATAATTTATACTTTGTTGAGTGTGCTATTAACTTGATTTTTATAGGTATTATCTGTAACTGCTAATAGAAACTGATAAATCTACAACATTGAAAAGATTCATCTCTTGGTTTCTGGATATACTGTACTAGTAAACATTTGGTAGGCTAAGAGAATTTTTCTTTTTATTATTTAAAATTAAAATAATTCAGGTAACAATTTTTACTACAAGGCCTGTTCAGTGATAAAATGTGTTCTATTTAGTTTGTTGAAGCTTTGACTAAAGTGTGTTCAAGAGTTTATCAATTTTATTTTCACATTTTTAATTGTATCCTAGAAATCACTAATTTTACAAAACATAAATTTTTGGTGACATTGGTATAAAACACTCATTTTTCCATATATTTACTTGATATTTGCAGGTTACACTCACTTTTGAAATAGTATTCAATTGTAACTTTTATATTAGTTTTTATAGTTTTTGTTCATTCTAAAAACAACAAAAAAGGTTTTTTTCATTATTTTTTTTTATTTTGACACTAGACATACAATCCCATATACAGTAGAATCTCGGTTACCCGAGCCCCGATTAACCTAGCCTCCGGGTTAACCGAGCTAGTCGTCAGACAATGAAAAGTAAATATAAAGCTATTAATAAAAGGAAAACTATAGCACGACACATCGTATAATCGTTTGACAAGTAATCAGTGTCTATTGGTTGGTAGTGCTAGGTTAAGATGCTTCAGGGCCGTCACGAGACGTATTTGTCATATTGTACCCTACTATAGAAATAATTTTCCCACCCAAATTCATTCACTCATGACACATCACCTAACACCATCAGCTTAGTTGATTCGACTCTGCTCTCATACTAAATGTGGTTGTTTTGGTGTGTGACTTTCGTGATATTATAATACTGTACAGTAATGGAAATATTGTCGTAAATTATTGTTGTTACTCTTATTGTCCAATATTTTATTCAAATGTAAATATTTTATTCTATGAGTGGTAAATGGTTGACAGTTGCTTATCTTATAACGAAATTTAAATCATGAATCAATCAGTGTTTTTGTTGCCAATGTGAACGACAAATGTGGTATTGATACGATAATTTTGTTCTATTAAAATGTTGAATGGTTCCCTGCACTATTAAGAGAGTAAGGCAGATTGCACTAAACGACAGGATAAATACAATAATTTTGTTTTGGTTAGTCATAATATAGTGTACCTTTATATTATTTAACATTACAAATGTTAAACTCCACTGCCACATTTGTATCTTGATATATTTTTCTCATGAATCTTTTGACATTTTCAGTTTTTAATTTTAACCTTAATACTGGTACTAACTAAAGTGGAAATTTGATTTTTCAATTTTATTTGTAATAGCAATCAATAATCAACTTAAAACATTTAAATAATTTCCTTTTATAAAGGATAAAACAAAAATTATTTACTATATTTAACCATGTGCTCAAAATGTTTTACTATTATAACTGTAATAAATATTGCCAGTTCGTTATTTATACACTGTAACTATAAATAACTTGCAAATATAAATATTTTATTTATTTAAATGATAACAATATTGGAATCCCTGATGTAAATGCTCCATCTTAGAATAAGGCATGGTAAAAAGTTTGATTTGCTTTTGACTCAATTGAGTTTGCTGCACTTTCATTTGAATGAGAATCAAATGCTATGCTTATACCACCCACTCAATGTGAGAGATTGCATATATATAGCAAAAAAATTTGATTTATTTGTTTGCTATTCTCTGTACATTTAACAAGTTTGACACTTAATCTTTTAAAACCAGAAAACATAAATAGGTTCTTTGGCATTGAAAGACACTGTAACACTCTTTAATTGTTAAATATGAGCATTATCAATCATAAGACATCTTTCCAATTTCAAAAATTCCCCTTCCCAGTTTGCAAGACATGTCATAAGAATATGAAATAGCTAATACAATGCTAATGAACCATTGTTCTTCTTAGTTACATTGTATGTTTTTTTACTGCCATTAAGTACACAAAAACTCATTTGTTAATGATCTGTTGTACAAGTTGACAGAAAGGTAATTCTCTATAGATATTAACACAAAATAAGCAAAACATTCATATGATCATGGTATGATGTTTTTTTACCATCAGTTTGTTGAAATTGTACAATACTGCAATATTTTGGGAAAAAATCATATATTAAACAAAACTAATTAACAGCTCATATTTTAGCCTTAAAATTTTTAGAATAGATAAGTTTATTATTAGGTAAAAAAATGATGGACACTATACACATTTTATATAACGTTTGTGGAACATTTTATTACATTTTAGAATCGCAAATAACAAACCTCAAACTAAACTCTACTAATCAAAGCACATTCAAGATTGCGTGATGTATACATTTATAGCATGCAAAGAATTACACTATTATGCAAGATTACCAGTAATTTTTATTTTTGTTGGCAATTTATTATACTTTGAGAACATTATGAAATACATACTCTATGATTTTGATGTTTGCCTTGAGAATTATATTTATTAATTTAATTGTCTAGTAAAATAAAATGGAGGATGTATTCAATGATAATCATAACTATGTAAAGCACTATTGCTAATATCGCATGAATGTTGATTTTAGTTTAATTTGTAAGGTATTTTCAATATTAAAGAATGATTTTTCAATTTCGAAGTAAATGAAACAATCGCTATATGAGGGCAGATTTGACTGTGGTTAATGTATCAGAGGTTGTTACAGGGTCCAAGTTCTCCCTAGAGCCGAGTTTAGATGATGCCTCTTCACTGCTGGGAGAGGGTTCACGTCGATCCTTAGCAGAAACCAGCATAACATCCACTGCAGACTTGAGTGTGTTCTCCTCAGCCACTAGATCCCAAGCCCCAGATACACACAGTTTGGGTGGTGGTAACGACACGGGGGATGAAAGTGGAGGTCCTGAAACCCCCCGAGCTAGTCCTGATGTAGTGCGAATCTACGTACCCTATCATCCCTCGCCCTCCACATCCCCTTCGCCTCAGAATGGTGAGGTTCCTCGAGGTCCAGATAGGAACAAAATACGCATCGTTGTGATGGACCCTTCCATCTCACCCCATGAGGACTCGACTACCCCTTTGGCAGAGCTATGCCCACCCCTCAAGCCCACCATTGACCTTAAGTGACCCCTGCTCTCCAGTTCCATCCTTACTCGTGTAGCATAGTGTAAATAGGCTGTGCAAATGTGCCAGGTCCACAAAGTAAGTTTGCAAATTACTTATCTGTGATCTGATTCAAATTGTTAGAATGCTAATTTTTATCTTATCAACACATCCAATAATGAACAAATAACTTGACTATTATGACACAGTATTTATGGCATATAGGGTGTGATTATAATAAAATAAAATCTTTAGAACAAATATATTTTACATTTCAGATAGCTTAACACTTTTTTGTAAATTAGGTTTATTAATAATTCTGTCACCTCATCTTATATTTATAACTTTTTAATAATAATGACAACAACTAAATAATGGTAAAGGCTAAAATATTTCATCATAAGTTTATTAATTTTTTTCGAGTCAGAGCCAATTTTTCTCTTTATCCCCCTCACTCTTATGTAAAGACGTTTACAAAAGTTTAACTTGATTTAGTGAGACGTATCAAGTGCTGAAGAACTCTCTAATTTGAAGTCATGAATTTGATTCCCAGAGTGAGGGTTTGAAAATTTGCACCTTAAGTATCTTCCTGATGTTGACAAAGCTTGACATGTACAATTGGGAACTTAAATCTATAAATCCGGGTAAAAACTAAAATCTGTGGAATTAAATCAACATCTGATAACACATCTTTAACTTTATTTGAATTATATAAGACATCTACAATCAAAAATTTTACGAATTCAAACATAAGTTGATAGCTAAGTAAATCTATCATTGTTCCTTCTTAAATTGTGTTTATACTGACCATTTTTAAAAAAAGTCTATTTTTAATATCTTTGAACTAGGAAAATTGTAAAAAAGGTATTATCACATAGCAAAGTTAATATTAATGTTGTTTTTTCCAATCAGTTTGTGAATTTAATAGATTTTGAAAAATCTTATAACTATAAGCTTCTTTTTGGCCTTTAATTTTGAATAATAGTTTATTATTAAATAAAACTGATTTACCATTGTTATGTAACGTTTGTGACCATTTTTTAACATTAGATGATCCTCAATGAAACTCCAGCAAGCACATTGATTGGTGATGCATTTAAGCCTGAAGGATTTACACTATTTGGATACCATTTTTCAAATTGTTGGTACTTTTAATACATTTGAATCATTAATGTTCACCTTTATCTTTGGCTTGCTTAGATTTTGCTACATAATTGCCAGTAAAAATAAAATGAATGTCAACCTGAAAAAAATTAAAAAAATTGCTTATGCTATGTTTTTAGAATCTTGAATTTTTCATATAAGTGATTTTTCAATTTCCGAGTTAAAAAATCGCTATAAAATTACTGTTATTACAATTAGGTCAAGTTTCTCCTAGAGGAGTTACTATTGATTCTTCAATAATTACAATGTCGATATAGAGAAAACTAACAATGTCATAGAACTTTTGTTTTAACCCAGTCAACCAATACCAATTTGACCACGGGGAAGGAGTCCTGAAACCCCATAGTCTATAGTGGAATCACGTACCCATCTCCCCCTCAATAGCCTAAATGTGAGTTCTCGAGTCAATAGAAAAATACAGTTGTATGATTCCATCACGCCAGAGGATATACTTTGGCAGAGCTATGCCCACCCTAAGCCACCATGACCTTTGACCCTGCTTCTTCCATCCTTACAGTGTACATATTGAATAGGCTGTGCAAAATGCCAAGGCCACAATAAGTTCTGCAAATTACTTATCGACTGATTAAATTGTAATGTTTATTATTTATCAAGCATATCCAATTGAATTTGAACTAAATAACTGTACTAAATGCATCAGTAATAATGCATATTATTAATAAAAAATTTTTAGAACAATTATTTTTTCTATTGAACACTTTTGAAAAAGGTTTATTATAAGTTTCACCAAATATTTATAAATTTTATAATATGACAACTATGTAAGGTTTAAATATTATTAAGTTTATAATTTTTTGAATATCAGAGCACAATTTTTTTTTACCCCCTATAAAAGATTTTTTTAATATATTGAAACTATCAGTTCTAAAAATTTTTTTAAATTTGATTCCAATAGTTACACCAAGTATTTCTTGTCAGCTTTGCAGGCAATTGGATACAAAATAGTCGTGAATAAGGTATAATTCAACGTGATAACCTAAACATATTTGGGTAGAAAAGGTTTATTAATTCAAAATGCTTCTGGTGACTTAATTTCAGTTTCCCAAAGGTTAAGTATGATTTTAAAGTACCATCTTTTTTATATTTTGAACTATCACTTGACAAAGAGTTTCACATGGGCTGAGTAACTAATGTGGTGAATCCTTTTATTCGAACTAACTGGAAGTCCGTTGGCAATTTCAGTGGGATTAATAGTAATTGATACTTGCCTCCGTAATCTGAAGCCTTTAGTCACTGTCCACCACGTCTACTAGATCATCTTCGCTAAACAAACTGGTGTAGCAGTCCTCAACCCGATGACTTTCAAACTATGTATCCTTGTTCAATTCCAAAAGCATTTAATCATAAGTTCACACTTTTATTTTTATGTTTTGCCCAACAGAATTGCAATATAGATTAAAAACATTATTATCCTGATAATAAAAAAATGCTTTGTTTTTTCAATCTTATCTTTTTATTTTTTTTTTCTGTTTAAAAAGAAAAATTACAAGTTGCTCTTGCGGTCATTTTTGATTTCCTAAGATTGTACCATGTGTAGATAGAAATAAAGTCGTAATTTGTTTATAATCTTTATTAAAATCATAAACTACCATGTACCATAGATTTAATAGTAAAAATTTAATAAAATTAAAACCAATTTCCTTCAAATGACCTTTTCAATTTGGCTATTGAATTCTGTAAAACAAGGCCTAAGTTTAATTTCATTTCCAAATTAGTTATTAATATAAAGTTACTTTTAATTATAAGATATTTTAAAGCTATATCAAATATTAATTTAATTTATTTAATTATTTTTATTAAACTGCTGAAACTAAAAAATAGTTCTAAGTACATGTTTCAACATTGTATTTGGTATTTGACAGACTATAGCTTAACTAGTTTAATATTAGACAAAATACTTCTTTAATGTTTTTGTTATTAAAATTCATTTAAAAAATTGTTTTTAACTTGTTTATAGTTACACAGAGTTTTTTGTCAGTTTGCTTAGCAAAGATACAAAATAAGCGGAAAAATTGTATAATTCAGCGTGAGAGCCTAAATAATTTTGAGAAAGGTTTACCTTTCTGGCTGCGTGAATTTTGCAGTTCCAAAGGTTGCAGTTCCAAAGTACCATCTTTTTTTCTTTTAAACTTACTTATTCACATGGGTTGCAAGCTGTGTTAACTTTATTCAAAATAATACCGAATCTATAGTGGGGATCGAAACTTGGACTCTCGTAATCTAAGTTAGCCTGGTACCCCACGCAGCAACAAATCTTCCAAAAATGATTATGTATCCAAAGTGACTTTCAAAAATTTATTTTCTTTCTATTTGCAGTTCAAATTCAATAATGACAATATTTTTCTAGTAGCAAACAGTTTAGATATAGTTAAAACATATTATTACAGAACTAATTTTTTATATATATTTTTTTTTTTTTTTTTTTTTTTTAAAGTTTAGGAAAAGGAGGCTGCGGCTTATGTATTCCTAGGATTGCCATGTGTAGAGTTAAATAAAGTCAGTATGAGTTTGTCTTATTCTATTAATGAAAAATAATAAACACAGTTATTATTTAATGAAACATATATATTAAAACCAACCTTCAATGACATTTTTAATTTGGCTATTAAATTCTTAAAACTGAAGTAAGGTTTAATTTATTTGTCAAATTAGTTAACTTACAATAATATGTGTACATAACCCTTATAAAATTATATTAGCTATAGTCAATTATTTAATTTATTTATTTTTTATTAAACTGCTGAACTAAAAATATAGTTCTCAAGTACAGTCTTCCAAACATTTATAAGTATTTGGCCAACAATACTTGTTTATAATGTGCAGATACTTCTGTGTACAGTGGTTTAGTGTTATTAAAATACCTAATGAAATGATTACTTATTGTTTTTATCAATAATGATTTTTGGTTGGGAACCAGAAATGTTCTTTAAGCCTATATTCTCAACTGTAGTACTTCCTAAACAGGTTGACTAACCTTATATACATAATATATTGGCTCCCAGAATTAAGTAATTAGAAGTCACTGCCAAACTGATTGTGCAAATGCATGCCAATAAACTTTAAGTACAATAATACATTATTCCTTTGGAAACTGTTGTTCCTCCATACAACTGGAATTAATTAATAGTGTGTTGATAAGTACAGTAGACTCTCGATTATCCGAGTCCCAACCAACCAAGTCCCTGGGTTAACCGAGCTAGTCATCTGAAGATCTAAAATAAAAATATTAATGAAAGGACTATTACGGTATGACACAAGATTTATTTATTTATTCATTTGACAAGTAATCTTAAGTAAGTGTCTATTGGCCGTTAGTGCTAGGTCAAGGCGTTACAGGGTAGTCAGGTGACGTGTCTAGGAATAATTGACCCAAACAAATGAATTCAGCCAACAAATGTTAAAACAAGCCAAACACCATGAGCTTAATCCACTCTGCACCCTCTCAAAATGTGATTGTTTTGGTGACTATTGTATTGACTTTTGTGGTTTTTACTTTTCAGTATTTAAATATGTTGCTGTAATTCTTTGTTATTGTTATTGTCTAACATTTTACTACGTTGTTTCAATATGAAATGAGTCGGAAGACAGTTTTTTTATCTTGAAACGAAATTATGAATCCATCATAAATGATATCGGATAACACGAAGGAATGCTCTGCTCTCATTGTCAAGAAAGATTACTTTAGAGGACATTTCCCAGCCATATTGCTAACTATGAACATTATTTACATATCTTTACCATTAATCCTACTATTGCAATTTCTTATCAACTGATTCAGATAAGTGTAGTACTTATTCTTGACTTCCTGTGCTATTAAACTTTTAAAACTTTTAAAAGATGTAACCTGATGTTCCTAATTTCTTACAGGATTGTTCCTAAGTTTATTTTGTAATTTTTCCTTGTAATAAACCAGTTTTGTACGTTTTCATGGCTTTTTCATAATTTTACCATAGCAAACAACCTCCTCCGTATTATCCGAGCTTTAACATATCCAAGATAGTTTTGGTCCCAATTGCCACATATAACCGAGAGTTTACTCTTTATTTTTTTAATTGCCTTTGTTTTTTACAATGAATTAAACAGTCTTTATGATGAAGATCCAGATCAGTTTGTTCATTATGATGTGTGCAATGATAGAGTTGAGTCTAGTCATATCATTTTAAAAATGATTTATGAATGGAAGAGACTATAATTGAGAATTGTTTAACTTTAGTAGATTGATTGTGTAAGATAAATATAGAGATTATTAATTTTTTGTTTATTTATTACATTGATGCTTTAATATAAATTTAGAAAAGTAGTTGTTCTGAAACAAAATATATGTGTATGTTAACTTCCGTATAATTAAATTGATTGTAAAAGAACTAAGACATCATAAACTGTGGGCCTGGCTCTAGATGATATTAATGTGTTCTCTCAGAATGTTCAAAGTCCTTAACTTAATATTTGTGTGTAGCCCTAGCCTTGAGCGTTCATACATTGAACATTGTAATTATATAAGTTTGTTAGCGACAAGACATGCGACAGTTTGTTGAAAATCAATATTTTTCTATGTATATCTGTTATAATATTGTTAGCTGGATACATCACTTTTATTTATGGTTGGTCATTTCTGAATATAACTGTTATTTAAATACTTGTAAATTAAGTTTTAGCTTGTGTGGCTGGAATATTAAAATTTTGTATGAATTTAAAATCCCATTATTAAGATTTTTCTCAAATTATAATTCATGATTCTCATCATAATCTCTATGTCAAGTAAAAAATGAATTTAATCCTTACAAAAAAATACAACCTATATGATGATTTTCTTTCCTATAGGCCATGTCTCAGTTTCTTACTTTGCTTTTATGAATCTGTATGTAGTGCAATGTGTAAATAGACATTTTATCTTGTTGACAGAATCTCTTTTCAGTGAAGAAATTGGTTCCAATCAATACTGGTAGAACATTTTAATTTATTGATTGTCAATGATCGTAAACTAACAAAACCTAAGTTCTTGACTTATTTCATAAAACTATTTTTTTAATTAAATTATTAAGTGAAGTTTAACAGGAAAAGAAAGCATTTATTTTATATGAAAACTAAGAGATCTGACCTACCCTTATTAAAAGGTTAAAGCATAGTTTTGGCTAAATAATTTATTAAAGCGTTCTATAATATTTATTAATGAGAACGCATATAATTGCTTATAATGAATTGTTTTGTGTAAAAGTGTTTTATTTATGATATTTTATTAGTTAAATTCTAAATAGACTTTACAATAATATTTTTATAGTTCTGCTTTTGCCATACTATTTCAAGTTTTTTAATATATATATTTGATGTTTAAAATTTGTTATCCAAACAAGTACATGATTTGATTTTGTATATTACAATATTTATAGATAGTGATGTTAAAGCTACTGTAAAGAACTACATGCTCATTTTATGGTATATCATTCCTTTTTGTCATTAAGTAATCTCCTCTTAAGAATAGAATATTTAACTTCTAGTTTTTGTAATCTACACAAGTTTTATGCTTAATCATGTTTTTATAAACCCTAGGGGTTCAAAATTATATTAATATAAGTAGACACACTTTTTGACAGTTGCTGTTTTAAATTATTCAGTACTTACAAATGCTATTATCATACAAATATTGTTTGTATCTCTAATTGTTCAATAGCTTTATGTAAATTCAAGAATTATATTTTAGTCATATTTATGAAAATTTATTATATTTAATTTATCTATAGTATTAACGATTTATCATTTTCATTAGATATTTATTGTTTAACCTAGTTTTATAATTTGTTGTCTTAATAAATTTATTTAAACAACTTTTATAAATTTGATGCTATTAGAGGCTACAACAGCCAGCCATTCAGTAAATTGTTGTTTTCACGAATAACCTTTACAAATCTATATAAATTTATGAATTAAAATGTCCAATCACAACTTTAAATATTTAAAGCTGTTGGAGACATTTGTTATTATATATGTTACTCGCAATGGTCGAATTCGCCCACTGCCTGAAATTTTTACCCACTACATGTTGTGAATAAGGCTAAACACATTGTGCACAATTTATTTCAGGTAATGGACAAAGCATGCCACACACAACTCATTGCAGGCAATAACCTATGCTCAATACCTGAAACTTGGCTAGTGGGTAAAAAGAAACCCATTGATGGTATATTGGTTTTGCACAATAGCCCAAGTAAAATTTATCATTTTGGTTCTTTTTGTTTTTTTAGATGGCCTGAGATTTTATTAACATTTTCTTTATTTTGACAGTATACCAAAATTACAATATTACAAAAATTAAGTACTCAAATTTAAAGTATCTATTAAGGAAAAACAAATTAATATCCTTAATATAATACTTATTACGGTATTATATTAATCACCATAGGTTTTACAACCAACCCCTTCTTTTGGAAATTTTCTTCAGCGCACATGATTAACAAAGATCTAGATAAACCCTTATTACTTCTATCATCATGTTGCAATCTTTTGTTTCCAGTTCAACCTCCATAGCTTTTTCCCTGTTGTGGCCTAGTTTCAAATGAGCTGACTGCACGGCATCATACATTTCTTCTAAAGGACAATAATATTTTATTCCTGCAAGCGGGCCTTCAGTCTTTTGTAGTAATTTCTCACTGTTCACGATATTTAGAACATCGGATCTTTTCAAGCAATGGTAATCTTTGGTTGTTAGAGACTCTTCCTTTCCTTCGCCTTTTTTCAGCTCAGTAAGCATTGTCATATACTTGTCATAGCAGAAACAGGATTTCATCTATTGTGCAAAACCAAAATACCCACAATCTGTTGTAGGTAAAAGGAAGCATGCTTCAGCCATTACCCGAAATAAATTGTCCACAACACGTTGTTGGTAAAAATTAAGGGTTGTGGGTGCATTCTGCTATTGCAAAAACATATATAGTACAACCTCGGTTATCCGGCCTAGTGTGGCGAAGGTTAAGCCGGATACGATAAAAGCAGGATAAAACATGTCGTAAATAACTTTGGTTTTTTGGAAAAACACGTTTAGTAACTGATAACAGACAGCAAGCATAAGCTGGGCGCCTACAATTGCATGTGACGCAAGGCGCTATGCAGCAATTGTAATGAAGCGAACTATGTTTAATACGATTCCAACTTTGACGCTGCTTTACAATACAATACGACAAATATTTAAAAATACAACTGTGTTTTTTATGACAACGTTTTTTCTTTTTATTTCACTCACCTTGGCTGAAAAACACTTACTCACTTATAATAAACCACTCCTTAAAAAAAGGAGAATATGTGTTCACTCCACTATATAAACAACAGACTGACAATGCGGGGGTGTGTACATAAAATGAACTGTTTCACTTCCCCCACTCCCGAAATGGACAGCCAGCCACACTGAACAAAAGTATAACATTGCCAGCTTGGATCTTCAGGCGCATTATTAAATTATTACTGTACGCAGTAACAAGCAACCGCTTTTTGAGAGAGGGTGACTAGTCAATACAGTGCCAGCAATTTGCCAAATGAAAAACCAAAACACTCATTTACGACATTTGTGTTTCAAAACTGGAAGGTGCTTCCGATTAATTGTAATTTTATCTTGTAAATAATAGTTATCTACTTACCGAACCAGATGACATAGACTGCCGGATAAAGCGAGGTTGTACTGTACATGTTACGTTATTTTAAGAAGCCAATTTTCATCCTTTTTTTTTGCTGGTATAAGCATTTTATTTATAGTTTATTAAAAATTTGACAGCTGATTAAAAAATTAGATATAGAAGAAATCAGGAAGTAGATTCATATAGTTTGGTTTTAATACCTTATGCAAAGTTGTACTTAAACTTTTAAGATGATGTGGTGCATATTTACAATAAATACAAAGTGCATACCCCATGTTAAATACTCAAGCTCATATAGAGCAAGTTCAATCAGTGGCCGGTAGATCATGTCTTTTCCTTCAAGTCAGTGAGTGTGAGAGAGAGTGCGCATTGACTATATCTGTCTTTTTCTGCTGACTATCTCTGTTTCGCACTGGCTTTTCTCAGAGCAGAGCACGCTCTCGGCGAATTAATAAACTTAGAGAAAACAGGCTGACTTTTCACCCTTAGGCCTGTTCTTCTGATAGATATTTGTATTCACTAATATTTACAAATAATCAAAGGGATTTTAGTGACAGCTTATAATACAAAACGTCAGTGACTTGTTCTGCTGTTCTGTGTGTTATAACTACACAACTTTGCAAATCATATTAAACTACCGGACATTGAGACACAAACCGATGTAAGGGACTCTTAGTTGAGGATAGGTATTACTGTATGTGATGGAAGAGTATAATGGATTTTTATCTCCAGTGTTCTTAAAAATCAGTATGTAACTATAAAATACACAAATTATAGACTTAAAAATATGTCTGATATCTAAAAATCAATAATTGAACGGTACTGAATAACCTTTGTAAGGTTATTTTTAATATATAAAACAAAATTAATTACTATTTTGGATCAAAAAGTACAATATTTTATTTGTTTTAATGTAAATCTACATTTTGTAATAGTTGATGTGAGTATTTGATAATGAGTAGTTTGTAATTGAAAGTCCTCACAAATAAACTTTAAATTTATTGGATGGTGTGATTACTGATATTGGTTTTAAATTATAGTTCCAATAAGAAACTCCTCAAGAATATTTGTTTTTTCTTTAGTTTGGTAAAATGGACCTTGCTTAATCGAACTTTTTCCATATCTAATTGTATTTACAATTGTCCTATGTTTTATATACCCTACATTCTTAATCTTGTATTGTTTAAGTACGAAATTGTATGTATTTTTCTGTGTTTTTAACTAAGTAAAATGTTTATTTATTCATAAGTTATTTTAGATCTCACTTTACAAGTTTTAGAACTCCATCTCAGCATACTGATGCTGTTTATTGTGCTTAATAACAATTATAATGTTTTCCATGTTTCTCAATGTGTGCTTGTCTAACCATTCCGCTTAATGCATTTATTTATGGAAATGTCTATGAATAGTGCTATAACAAACAAAGGTATTATAAATTCTTTCCAAACATCATTTATTTGATAGAATAACTTAGACAAATGGAAATATGCTAGAGAGATCCGTTGTGAGGATATTTTACTTGGTAGTTTAGTGATGTGTAGATTCCAATTATTATCGATTGGAACTGTTATTATCGATAACAGAAAACTGTTATCGATTCCTGATTCCAATTATGACGATTGCCAAACTCTTAAAAAAAGGCAATAACATCATAATCTCCCATTTCAAATTTTAATGATTTATCTAAATAATAGTACTGTATTACATGTTGTGTTCCAAGTCCAATATATAATTAATATATGTATTATTTTAACAAGTTAAACTATTGTTTTTCAACTTTAAGAATTGGAAAATTGGTTTCCAAATCCAAATAATAGAACTTCAATTTTCATAATGTAAAAAGTAAGTTTAATTTTTAACTTCCATTTTATGTTGAATTGATCTGCAAAATATATTATTTTAGAATTGCCTTGAAGAATGTATTAAAAGTTGTATTCTTAATGTTGATGATTATTTATGTAAAAACATTAATCTTGTAACTTGGTTGCTTGTAACTGATATTTATAGTAATTAACCATTAAGTATTAATAATTATAGTAAAAATAACTATTTCAATAAGTACATAACACTGAAGCAACAAACATTTTGGTAGTAATATCAAATTAATATGATTTTTATCATTCAAAATGTTTATTATACCTTATTTGTCTATCCATATTTTTTTTAAACAAATCTGCTTTTAAATTTATAAATATATATATTTTTGCTAATATCTTGCGGTCCGCTTCTTAATAATAAATATTAAATGGAAAGAAAGTGTTTTACCTTTTCTTTAATTATATATTAATACTATATTGTAATTAATATTTTGTCTAGATAACTTGATGTGATTCAGGTCAGTTCTAAATAGGCCTCTCTGATTATTTTACAATAGTTTTTTTTAAATTTTTTCAGTGATTTGTAACATTTAAAATCTTATCTGAAGTATAAAATAACATAATAAGAAAAGAGGAAATTTCGTTATAATTTATAATCGGCTTCCTATACGTCTTTCTTTATAAGGTATTTATTTCTTCATATACTGCAATCAGATTTGGAAATACAGTGACGTATGTATGAGAACCGTATTACAGCACGCACTTTACAGTCGGCGGGATTCTCAATAGGTGGAGTCATTTTAAAATCACGCAAACAGATGTAGACTCGATCGGATGGTTCCGTAATGGCGTCTGTGGCTTCCCAACAGATGTGGCTACACAGCGCGCATGCGCTAAACGGCGACCGCAGCGCTGCGGCGGCACAATTTAAAAACGGTACTTACTTTAAAAACACGCCTCGTATCAGCTGCTGTTACTGTGTTATTCTATATTATTTTATGTCTTTATTCAGGATTTAACACTCTCTTATTTGTTATAGCACTAAATGGAAAATTTTGTATTATTATGGTTTTTCACAAACATTTATTTTTATTTTGAATCATTTCCAAATTTTTTAATATTTAGAAATTTAATTAACTTAAAGCAATGCTCGCTTAGTATTATATGCTAACAAATTATTTTAAAATAACAAAGTATAAGTTTTATGATAAGTTATAGGTGTTATATTTATTAAATAGGTAACACGAACAAATTCGAATAAGGTCATACCAAAAGAGCATGAAACCTTTTAACCCCAGACATTTTTTGCATGGACCTGCCAAAATGCCCAGGCTGAAAATGGCCCATAGTGTAGAGTTCTCAAAGAATACATGTAGCTTTCTTAGTTATGCAGATAATGTTGAGATGTTTTTTAAATTGTTTTAAATAAATGTTTTCTTAGATGAAATGAAATGAAAATGGCCTTTATTAAAGGGGCAAAGTTAGGATTGTAAAGTTGTATGATATTTGAAAATAATACTGTTAAAAATAAATAATAATAAGAAGAAAATACATTGGTTTAATTTGTATGTTATTTATTTTTATTTTGGACATACATAAATCGTAGAAAAAAATTATTGGTCATTGCAAATGTTGATATTTTGTTAACTACATATTATTTACTATAAACAAAACAAAAATAAAGAGCTTACCTTGTAGGTCAGTCGGCTTAGAATAGAAATCGGAAATAAAGCCTACAAAAGGTTTTATATTTTTAATGGCTTTATTTGTTGCCCAATAAGACCATCCTAGATTTTCCTCCCTGGCGGAGTTGTGATTAAGTGGTGGGGGGGTAAAAATGTACCCCAAAAAGGGGTATTCTTGCGGTTTTACGGTTATATCTCGTAAAAAACTTAAAATATCGAAAATTGTTCTGCATAAAAGTTGTAGGGTATTTAATCCTGAATAGAATGAGACTAAGTTCATATTTATTGGAGTTTCCGTTCTTAACTAATGATCATCAAAGTTTGTCAAATTTTACATTTTTATGAAAAATGTGTTACTTAAACTATATTTATAATAAAGGCGCATAAAAACGTGGTTTTTAGATTAATTCTTAAAATACAATAAATATTACTATCTCTTTTTAAACTGATAGAGGCAAAATAAGAAACACAATTCATGAAATCAAATTTGTGACGATTATATTTCATAATAACAAACATGGAGAAAAATAGTTAAAAGTGGGTACACAAACTTCACAGACGTGGACGTTTAGTTGTCGTTGGGCCACTCGGCTCCTCAAAGTCTGTATTTTTTTGCTCCTCAATGCAGTCCAGGTCATCTACAACATCATCATCAACATCTTGTTCGTCTATTGCATCTGGTTGGACGGAGTTAGTGCAGGAGTTCCCTTTGCAGTTTGCACAAACCAATGAGCACTTAATCCCAGCCTTTCGACACCCACAACCACCTGCACACCCCTTGTTGCATTTGCAGAAAATTGTGGAGAGAAGAGACTGTGGGGCTGGTTCTTTGGAAGTAGGAACGGGATCAAGACCAAACTTCTAAGCCTTCCATCCCCAGAGGAGCGGATCTATCGGGTTTCCTAACCACATTTGAACTTGCAGGTAAGTTCTAAAGCAATGTTGGCGGGCTGCTTCCGATGTTGGTAGTAGGAATGCCAGGTTGAATTTGGATTTTACGAGGGCTTGGGAAAACAGATCGAATCGCAATTTGTCTAAAGTGTCTCCTGCCCTACCTCCATAGAGAGTTGTTCAAATTCGTAGGCCAGCTTCGGCAATGGCTTCACCTTGAGTGTCATGCTCTAAGAAAGGTTTTATTTCTTCCAGAAGACTTTCATTTTTGACCAACAGCTTGACTACCTTTTTCTTGCCCTGCCTGAAAAGGGCTGAAGTAGTGTCACATCTACTTATGGCGTGGAGAAATAAAAGTGGCATTCTCATGTTGTCTGCAAGATTGAAGCTGCTGGGACCAAATACTTTTGATGGGGCCGTTCCTTTTCCAGGTTTTGAAAAATAAATGTTGGCCGATGGTGTGGCTAGGGCATTGAGCATAATCAGGAGGTCCGTATCCTCACCAACTACCACAACTTTCTCGTGCCCCTGTGATACCTCAAGGGCTGTGGCAACAATTAGGTGATCTACATCTTCATTAGCCTGCTTTACTGAGAAACCTTCACCGTCAAGCCTATTAGTTAGCAAACCAATCAGACAAGAATGCTTTATTCTTGTCGTTGGAAAGGAGTTGCTCCTGAGTCATGGTCACCGTCATTGACTCAGTAAAGATGACCTCAGGAGTAGTTTGTCTTTTGCTTCGGCGGAGACGCTCAACAGATTTTTTGCTCTTGCTGAGCAAGTCTTCTGGATATCCATCAAACACCACGCTGGTTGCATTTCGGTTGTAGTGTCTTTTTAAATAGTCAACGTATTTGTTTAGGATTAATTGGAATGTTTCACCATTCTTCCACACAACTCGGTGGAGAAGAAATCCACCATCGATGACAAAAGCTGCTCCTTCTAGGTTTACCTCATGCAGTGGTGTGAAAAAGTCATATAACAC
Source organism: Stictocephala bisonia (assembly GCA_035578905.1). NCBI lineage: Eukaryota > Metazoa > Arthropoda > Insecta > Hemiptera > Membracidae > Stictocephala > Stictocephala bisonia. Next base: position 12,330 of record JAQJVL010001929.1, on the reverse strand, counting down.
TGACTTGGGAGTCTTCCTCATTCCAACTGCATCGAACAGAGAGAGGGGATAGGGTGCCAGCTCATAATGGAAGAATTCTTTAAGCTGTTCTTCCGATTTCTTGAGGAGTGCTATCCGTTGGAATATGGTTTCAGGGTTCACTGGTACATCCTCCCCGTTAATTGTTACTTTAGATTTGAATCCTTGTAAACTCATTACTCTATTTTTTCGGACAAACTTAATTTTGTCAAAGGTTTGAGCAACCAAGGCGAGCATTGAAGAATTGCCAATTTCAAAGGCTCTGTGGCAGTTGATAGAGTCATCTCCGACGATTCCTGTGCTGATGGACATAATATGATTAGTAACAGGGAATGGATCGTGGGATTGAAACCAATCAATGAATCTTTGAAGGTCTGCATTGTCACGTTGCACTCTAGCATCCCTCGCATCAACATGTTGCTCCGAGGTAGTGAGTGATACCCTACAAAACTCTTCAACTTGCTGGGTCACTGTAGTTACAGTTGGCATGGTCAGAATCCATCTACTCAGAGTACTGTCTGAAATGCCGCGACCATGACTGATTCCTCCAGTACTTTTCAACGAACTCTAAAGCAGACTACTACTTTAAAGTCTGCTCAATGGTCATGTCAAACCATATCCCACTCCAAAACTTATCAGATCTTCTGATAGTAAACCACCCATTGAGCGCAAACCGTGTATAATCTTCTTTTGAAATTTTATTTTCAAGGTCCATCATGTCTTGTAAATAAAGCTGCGCAGATTTAGCATAAAGAAAATGCCCAGTGGCAAGAAAATATGGTAGCATTTTCCTAACAACATTGAGATGTTGTTCCCAGTCACCACTCCTCTCAGCCTGGATGAACTGCTTCATGAGTGTAGTCATATCAAAGTAGAGAATCCATAACTTAGCAGTTGGTCCATTTAGTTCCAGCTCTTCAAGTTTATGTGAAAACATCTGCTTCAAATTTTCATGCTCAAGAGCTTCCATAGAACTTATTGACGTAGACGCCTCTTTAAGGTGCTTATCTGTTTTCTCATCGTCACTCATTCTTGTGAGGATTACATCTGCAAGAGCCAAATTGCAAAGAATATGTGCACGAACTGCCCTTGAATAAGCACGACCAGCCATCATTTTTTCAGTTGATATCTGCGCATAAGCAACGCAGAAAAGCTCTTGCAGTCCACTTCCACCCATAATGTAGCCTATGGCTCCCAAGAATGACATTAAAAGATGAAACCCTCCTAAACGTACTATGACTTTGCCCAAATCGGAGTCTGGAGGGAAAGATGCCACTATTTCACGAGCTTTAAAATAGAGTGGCTGGTCGAATGTAACGAAACAGACATTTTGTTTGATACTTTTACTTTTGTTTAGTGCAGTGAGAAGTGAAGTATAAACAGTGTCATAGTGGCTGGGAGGTGCATTAATGAATGGAAGGAACAAAATCTGCGACTTCGAGTATGGTTCAGAGCACGTTATTTGCTCCATGAAACCATTCCAACCTGGAAGATCATCTTCTTTCCATTTACCAAAAACCCACTTGAAATCATCCAGACTAATGTTCACTCTTGCACACGTTTCCGTCAAGTCCTCAAACATAATGTTTTTCAAAGGTGCTCCAGTGTGTTCAAATGTTGTTACTGGAATCACACCGAATTCTCCAACTGTGCTGGCTTTTGGAACACTACTTGTTCTAGTAATTACTGTACCACTTGAAGACGCAGAAACTGCTGGTGTTACACATTGAATACCACCCATGGCATGGAAATTATTACGGCCATCAATTGTGTCAACATTGACATCTGCATTGTCAAATGCCCACTGAGAAAAAGAATTTGGATGGTTAAAGCTCTGAGGGTGGTTCATACAAGATACCTCAAACATCCTGGCCTCGTCGTAGGAACAGCAGAAACCGAGTCCACTTGCTATTTGTATTAGCTCTTTAGATCCATATTTCCTGGATAGGAGGGCTCCAACCCCAATTTGGAGGGATGAATGAAAAGATCTAGGTCTGGTGGAAGATATAATTGCATGAGCAATAGAAGTAACTTTGGTTCTGTCTTTCTGTAATTTGCCTCGTTTTTTTTTCTTTATGATTGAATCAAGCAACACTTGTAGGGATTGTGGAATATCCTTTTCACAGTTTTCTAAAAAGCGATGGGGATCTGGGTAACTATCAAGGCAATACACTTTTGAGCGTATATCTTCTCGTATTATATCGGCCGCTGCTCTTACAACTCGTAGGCGTTCTTCTTCCTCATTGGCCTGTTTAGATGTATACCATTGCTGGGACAAAATTTTGTAACCAGTATTGCGGAAGCAGATTACTGTCTCGCGGTTTTGACCAACTGATAAGATAATGTCACTCCCATAATAATCTTGCAACCTTTTTTTCAGAGATTTCTCACTTACTATTGGGCCAGGGAAATCTTTCAGGACCTCTTTCAAAGAAAACTGACACTCGTCTTCTATGCCTTCAATGTACTTGCAAACATATTGGAAAGCTGCAGTGATGTCTTCATCTTGGGGTCTACCTTTGATGTTTGTTGAACTTACAGGTAAAAAAATTTTCGCATGCAGTTCCGATGATATCTCGCCTCATCGGCAATTAAATCATTTCCCAATCGAGATGTGACGTCTTCCGCCCACTGGTCTCCACGGGCAGCAGCAGTTTCCAAGACATTATTTCTAAACTCTTGAGTGGTTACGGTACTAACAGCAACCCGCCGATGGACATTCAGTTTTAGCTGCTTGGAAATGAAATCATCACTGGCATCCGTATTACAAAAGAAACATGTTGTTTTAAAATTGAATGCTGGCTGATCCGATTGAACTCGACATTTGACACCACTTCCACTAGCTTTCTCTGCAGCAGCTACACTTTTCTCCCTAGTGTAAGATTTATGACACGAGATATGAAGTTTTACAGTATCACGTCTTAAAAATAACATCCTTTCCATCAAGTCTCCTCTTACTGCACTCCAACAAAGTTCTTATTCCTCTTGTTTTCACTGTCACTTCCTCATTCTCCTCAATCGTCTTTTCACAGACAGGACACAGATCTGTCATTTTTATACTTGCTTTCTAACCTGTAACAAAAGAATTAAAGTTTTACTCAAATCAGATACACAATCAATGTGTGTTGGTTAAATTTAAGATAAAATTTTGCGGAAACACTTAGACCAATAAATTAACTTTTGATCTCCACAAACGCATAATTTTGTCCTCTATATCAGAAGTAATAATCAATAATTAATTTATGGTTTCATTTAGATGATATTACCAAAAACCAGATGTTAAAATGAATTTTTTTCATAAATGTGTAAAATACCCCCAACTTTGATGAGCACTATTATGAGAACAGGTAGTCCAAAAAACTTAAACCTGGTCTCATTCTATGCAAGATTAAATGCCCTACAACTTTTATGAGTATCAGTTTTCGATATTTTAAGTTGTTTACAAGATATAACCCTAAAACTGCAAAAGTACCCCCTTTTAGGGTACATTTTTACCCCCCAACCACTTAATCACAACTCTGGTGGGGAGGAAAATCTAGGATAGTCATACTGGGCAACAAATGAAGCCATTAAAACAAAAAAAATCCTTTTGTAGGCTTTATTTCTGATTTGTTTTTTTATTTTATTCTATTCTACTGACCTATTGATAAATATGGAAGCTAGAGCCAGTTTTATGTATTGCTGCACAAACACTGTTTTGCACAATTTCCCTTTTATGCTACAGTCAGTATCATTGTAGTTTACAGTTTTTTTTTACTATGCAAATATCTCAAAATATAAAATAAAACGCAAACTTATCTTTCCCTGTAAAAGGTAAAGAATATGTGATGAATTATAATGTTTGCACTTTACATAGACAACAGTTATACGGTAATTAACACGATGATGTCAACAAAACTATCTCTTATTTCATTGTCACAAAAAACTACACTTTCACCACAACAAATATTGTTTATCAATGTATATTCATTCAAATGAGACTTTTCCCTAGAACTTTTACTTTACTTATTTTGAACTAACAGAAATAAATAATAACAAAATAAAGAACTAATTGCAATCTCACAAAATAACGAAATTATAATAACATGCAGTAAACAACGATCATACTATTGTCATCTGACAGTTTATCAAGCCAAAAAATTGTTCTCATAGTAGACAACGAAATACGTTGCCAATAGGATGGTCAGCACTTTTTGCATTTAGCCCCTATGACTTCTAGACAAAATGTGACGGTTTTAGGCTATTTCATAAGTTAGCTGATTAATAAATTGTAAACATCTGATATATAAGTCGTTTAGGCAATTTTGCTTGACTTCCATTGTCCGATATATCAGACGCTGGGGTTAAAAGGGTTAAATATATGCCACTAATAAAGGAAACAATCAAGTATGAGAATGAGGTCATTTATCATAACAGGATAATACAAAAATTGCTGTTACCATTAAACTGATTTATTGCATGACTCTTACACTTGAAAATCTATAATTGATACAATGGGTGGAAATGACCCACTCCTACACGTACAGTGGTAGTGACCCACCTGCCCACCCCTACACATACAGTGGAAATGACCCACCCACCTGTACATGTAAAGTTGTAGTACGTGTAGTACAATACCTTTGTGGTGGGTGGGTCAATACTACTTAACATATATGGGTGGACAAGTGGGTCAATACCATTGGTCGAGGTGGAAGGTTATTAAGATAAAAAAGGAATTGTGAGCTTAACCTGGTTGAATATGAAGTGATTACAACCTCACCATTATATGGTACAACCTCACCTGTAAGTGGATGGTGGTCATTACCACTGTACATGTAGGTGGGTGGGTCATCACAGTTTAGGTGTAGAGATGGAGTAAACATAATACATAAATTTTCTTAATTGTATTGTATTTTTCTTTTTTTTAATTGAAAGTTGCAGTCAAGAAAAAAAGAGTAAAAGTTCATGTTCAGTTGCACTGAGGAAAGTAGTTTACAGAATTACACTGCTGGAATGTAAACAGCTGTTAATAACTTGGTTTTTGGGGGTGAGTCTCTAGGTGTTTAATAAATAACTGTCATAGTTTTCTCAGCATTGTCAGTAAATTATTAGTGAAAAAATGTTTACATCCTCAACTAGCAAAGTGTAAACAGGCTTTAACTGGATTCATTTATTCCCAACCTGTATTTTGACAACTTCTGTTTTAAAGTAGTTAGTTGATAATGGCACTGTATTTTATTTCTTTTATTTGATCTATAGAAATATTTAAAACTCGTTCTTTTACTATATTAATAATATTTTCTTATTGAAAGATGTTTTCAATCAGCATGATTGCTTCAGCTTTTTCTGTTTATTTCTTATTAAAAATAACAATTAGTAAGCCATGTACTATAAAGTTAAAGTAATTAACACGTTCACTACTGATCAAATATTATATATCCTTTAACATATGTTTAAACTATATAAGTCATTTCAGAATATTATTTGACTAGCTGAACCCGGCGGACGTTCATTTTTCTCGCCTTTCATTTTTCATTGACATACCAAAATAAAGCAATAAAAAGAATTATAGAAAAAACCATTATTTATTAAATGAGTGCAAGCGGGTAAACTACAATAAATCAAAACATACACAGTACTGTTGTTGTGAGAACTTCAATCTGCTTATGGCATGTGAAACTACATTAAACCACACAGTCATATGTTTTTTGTAAACAATTCAGATTCTCCATTTGAATAACATGGGATCTTTAGGAGCCCGTGGGGCGGGACCCTGTGAACGGATTTGCATCAAACTTCACAGAAACCATCTCGGGAGTATACAGGACAACATCCTAAAATTTCATGGCGATCGGTTGGATGGTTTGGCAGTGCATAAACTTCAAACATATATACAAACATCCTCTTTTATAAATATAGATAAGTAATAAAAACTTAAAACTAACAACGAATACTTCTGAAAAGTCACATAACCTCCAAAAACAAATGTATAGTACAGATAAAAATCACACACAACAATAAACCAGTAATTGGTGGTAATCAGTTTTAGCCCATGATGCTTAAGTGCGTCGTCTGCACACGGCTCAAGGTCAACTTGACGCACAAGAACGTGTTTAAATCGGTGATGGACAACTGTAGCAACTTACAACTAATAATAAACATTCCACACACAAAATTGGGGAACATCACCTTATAATATATGTATGATTGTAAAAGTGAGAATAAAAGTAAAATAAAGTACAGTTGTCCAAGAACTTATCTTTATTTATTTACATAATACTATGGTAATTATTTCTTATTTGCAAAATTTCAAGCCAATTATAGAAATTTAATGTAGGTAAAAGTATAAATATTCTTGTTTAATGAAATATATAAATTGGAATAATTTATTAACGGAAATGCTACAATACCTACTGACTTGTTAGCATGACAATTGTATAAAGTATTTGATTTCATTTCACACCTGGTGCAAAATGTTTAATGTTTAGATATACTGTAGTCCCTTATTCATAAACATCACAAGTTCTAGTCTAAACAGATGAGTAGATAAACTTTATTATTTATAATAAATTATAAATAACTATTATTAACTGTTGTGGTACTTTTTATATAATAATTTTCTTTAACAAATATTCTGGTATGCTTTTTATATTTAATTTTTAGTGTATATTTTTAACAGATATTTTGTTCTCAATTCTATTAATTATTCTGTAAAATTATAGCTATCATAAATTAAATAATTACTGCTTTAAATGAATAACTAATGTTCCATTAACAAATTATTTTCCACTTTCATGTTGTGGAAAACAATTTTTATAAAAAGTTGTAAAGGTTCTTTAAGAATTAGAGTTCCAGAATATGTATGTATGTATGTAAAGGCTCATATTAGAGTTCCATAAATAATAATAATAATATTAAAGGGTTTAAGTAATCTGCAAAATAAAGATTTGTTTTAATGTTTACAATCTAGATGCTTGCTAGGGTACAATTACAGTAAAACCTGTGATATCTGGAATCTCTGATAACCGGGTTGAGCGGCTTGGTGACAAAGAGAAGGAATATTAATTCCCAGCGATTGAACTTGGGAAAAGAGGAGTGGGGAGCGTAATGAGGGAGTTCCCCACATTAACAAATGTCACCTACGCTATTTGGAAACATTGCCCTGGCGTATCAGTAGATCAAATAGTTGCTATTGATTGTGTCGCCATTCCACTTGTGTGAGAACAAGTTTTTCTAGTATACTGTATTTTACTGTTTTACTTTTTTTGTACTTACTGCATGTTGTAAAATAAAATCAGATACATAATCTATTGATATTTTTCATTCCATTACACAACTAGAAAGTACCTTAGCTAAGAAAAAAATATGATACTAGCAGGCCAACAGCATTTTAGTTTTTATTTATTTTTTTTTAAGTTAGCTATTTTATAAAATTATTACTAAATATTTTGGAAAAACCTTACAGCTACAATCCAGTAATTACGTAGTTCCTTCAAAGAATAACCGCAATACCCGCGATGCATTTGCCACAAGAAAACCACACCTTTATTACGGTAATTCCATATCTGACTACGAAGTTATCCGGCCTACCCTGGGACCACATTAGGCCGAATATGAAAGGTTTTACTGTAATGTAACAATCCTTTAAAATTTAATGTATTATAAGCATTCTTAATCAATAACAATATCAGGAAAAATACCATTTTTTCACAAAAGTACATTTTACTATCAATAATTTTTTTAAATAGTTGTCTGAAAAATATCTTTGATTTTGTACAACTATTAACAAAGTGTAGTAACATTAAAACAAACCCTACAACATTATAACTGATGTGTAAAAGATTGCTATGGCTGCAATTTCGATATTTGTTTATTACTTGTACAATAGCCTAATTTAATTCAGAGAATCCCATGTTCGAAAAATAACATACGTACAATGTCATGTATTAGAATACCTAGGTAGGCATTTTAACTGAACATATACAGATTTTTTTAAGAAGGTATTTTCCAGAGAGAGGGATGTTAGGATAAATACTGCTAATCAGTGTTCAGATTGCTGCATAGTAAATTACAAGCAATAGGGGTGCATAGTTTTGGTTGATATATTTTCAGTGGCTTATTTAGGTGCATTATAGGATATTTTGTTAATACTTCAATAATCTGTATTCCAAATAGTTTTTCTCGTGTAAAATATGTCCTTATATTTTGTACATAGTTTACATATCTGCTACTTTATTATTTATATTTAGAATTATCCAGAGTTGACTAGTAATTGTAATAAATATGATAGTGAGTTCATGATAATTTTTTTATAAATTTGGTGTATAACGAGATAATTTATATTTTATAATAAAAAATGTCAAATCCTGGCATGCAATAAGGTCTGTTTTCTGTGTCTTAGCCTTGTAGAAGGAAATAATATTTTCTTTGTAAATTGTTCTAAATGTTTAAAGATGAACTAGAATGTTGAATAAATAAACAGTTCTTTTTTAACAACACTTTTATTGCTTTTTAACCCTTTATATTAGAAAGCAGGGACATATGGTTTATCAGCCATCTCCTAATAGGGTCAAAATGTTTTGGACATTTGAGGAGGGAAGTCAAGAGCTTACACTAGTCAAGATCCTCTGCCAATTTTTTAAAAGTTTTGTTCAATGACCAGGGGACACCCGTGCATTTTTCGTGTGTCAACCAGCACTTCGGCATGTAACCTTTGACTTCAAATATTAGTAATTAAACTGTATTAAGTAACATCATATTATTTAAATTCATTTACAGTAGCTCACTCACTGCACTTGATTTGCACTCTATAGTGTAATAATTATCAACAACCGATGTTATTACTTAGCCTATTTCAAATGTTTTAATTTTACATGTTGTATTTAGCAGCTGATGATTACATACAGACTGATAGACATGTATTAGCTCTTTTAGAATTAACTAGAGGACACCTCCGCACGCTCCGCGTGCCAACCCCAACACTCCCTGCACTCAATACAACTTGGCCTCGACATATGACTACAAATAATAGTAGATTAACTGTTTAATGTAAAATCACAATATTATATTTCTTTAAAGTTTCTCACTCACACTACTTGAGTTGCTACGTATTAGTACTATAAATACCCAGTGGTATTACTCAGCCTATTTCAAGCGTCATTTCATTTGTTTTTGTTTAACAGCTGAAGATTAAACTCAATGCACCAAGAGGATAATGTCAAACATACAAAATAAACATGTTTATTTATTTACAAAACATCTGTTATTAATTTACTAAAAATCAACCCTTATGGAACAATCTTTTAGGGGCAGTTTCTACTCCTTAGGAATATTTTATCAAGATGAAAATACTTTAGTTATCCCATTTAAGACCTAAAGAAACAGTGTACAACATATCAGCTCTCTACCTACATGGGAAGTTGGAGAATTACTGGCGATTGGGCCAGGGCTTTGCCTTTTATAGATATAGATAAATATTATTTTTTGTTAACTTTGATAAAGTTAAAAACAGGTCTTTGGTAAAACTGTGTTTAGTTATCATCAAAAGCTATTTAATTCTTTCTTCCCCAGAAGAAAGCATGGTAGCTAGTCTGGGGAAAAATATTCTAGAGCTGGCTAAGCCGCTTGGAATAGGTACCCATTCTAGTAGGTAACAGGGGAGCATAATGAACCTAAGGTTGAAGTGCAAGATGGGACCAGCCTCAGAGCTGTCCTTCCCCTTAGTAAACTAAACTATTTTGAGGCTTGACTATTGTGTGTTAAAAGACAATAAACAATTTATTTTTTATGTTTATACTGCATAATTTTGTATTACAACGTTAGTAAACTGCCATACTATCTAGTGGAGAGATGCTGTAGTAATATGTCTGAGCAATGCTACATTTTCAGATGCTGTAGCTTTGCTTTACGGCCACTAGGATCACCAGCGTCAGCCAGTTTGCGTCAGCAAAATCTCAAGAGTTTGCTTCGCTTATTATACTGAGGTGCAACTGTGTAGAGACACTGATCTGTGGCATAGTGGTGTAGGGTTCAACTTAAATAAACATATCTGGCATGGGGGTGAAAGTTGACAGGATCAATGTTTCTATTACAGTTGCATGGAACAACATCTGTTTTGCCACGTTTTATTTGAGATAAGAGAAGGAAGACACGTTTTTCTTATTTATTTTAAATTGGCTTAATTTTTTCCATTTATTTAGAATAAAAATGTAAAGTACATTATAAGACATATTTTATATACATATATATATATATATAATGAACAATCAAATAGAATTTAATCAATACAAATTAGGACATAGTGCATTATTTATAGTGCTTTATTTACCCAAAAGAACAACAATTGTTATTCGGCATATCACAAACACAATATTAATATAAACAAAATTATCTACAATTAAAATAATACAAGTATTTAAAACAATCAGTACATTGAAGTATTATTTGAAAAGTCACATAGTTTCCTACAATGCAGTTTAAATTTATATCATAAAAGGCAAAGCCCTGGCTGACTCACTCATAACTAATTCTCCAATTTCCCATTTAGTGGAGAGCTGAAATGTTGTACAATGTGACGTCTTAAATAAGACAACTAAAGTATTTTCATCTTGATAAAGTACTCCTAAGGGGTAGAAACCGCCCCTAAAAGATTGTTCTATAAGGATAACATTGGGTTGATTTTAGTAAGTTAATACCAGCTGTTTAGTAAAAAATAAACAATTTTATTTTGAATGTTTGACATTATCCTATTAATGCATTACAGCACAAATAATTAACTCTAACGTTATCTGTGATCTTCAGCTACTAAACAAAAATAAATGAAATGAAGATGTTTGAAATATGCTAAGTAATACCATTGGGTATTTATAGAAATAAATAGGTAGCAATGCAAGTAGTGTGAGTGAGATACTGTAAATAAATTTAATATTGAGATTTTGCGTTATACAGTTAATCTACTATTATTTGCAGTCAAGTCACATGCCGAGGTGTATTAAGCACAGCGTTTGACAAAAGTTGGCACGTGAAGCATGGAGGGGTGTTCCCTAGTACACTATAAAATAAATAGTAAATGCAGAGGCCACTGAACACTTAATTTTTCTTGGGTTGCATAGTTAATTAAATGCATACATTGGGTAGTTAAATATTTAATCGTTTATTTCAAACAGGAAACTGGACATTGATATTAATCCTATTGTTTTCTTAAAACATGTCATTTGCTTGCTCCTCTCTCCCACTACTCCGCCTACCAGTGTCCTTGAGACAATCATCTGTCAATCTATTTAATGTTTATAATATTGTGACTTGACAAATTATTTGGATACAAGTATCAGGATTTTTATGAGATTCAAGTTGAATTGACAAATTGTGATGCATTTCCTCATTCAAAGGCTCATACAGCCTTTATGCACATACAAATCATCTCAAACATTTTGTCCAAGCAAATATTGATTTTTGTGATTTAATTAGCTATTCGTAACATTTTATGTTATGTAGCATTATTTTGTGATTGTGTTTATTTCTTTGTACAAATGAGGTCAGCATTTTGTATTCTTTTAATGTTATATTTTTTATAAGTATTGAATCTATTAAAAAGTGCCTAATTGGAACATTAACACTATTTTAAAAAATAGGAGAATGTAAAGTTTGAGATATGAAATTCCAACAGTACAAAGATTATAAAAGATGTATTTTATAATATGACTGACCTTGAACGGCGAAGTCATCATATGGCGCAAGAGGGTCAAATACCTGGGTATCACGCTAGACAGGATGCTATCTTTCTATGGCCATGTTACCACAACGCTTCAAGCGGTCAGGGTTACAACTTGGAAGCTTGGCCCATTGTTTCAAAGGACTTCCCCTCTGACTATCTACAAAATTGTCCATCATCAGACCCAGTCTTCTCTACGGAGGCTCTGCCTGGTGCACTCTAGCTTCCCCTACCAACAAGAAGAAACTGGAGAGTTTCCAGACAGCCATTCTGCGATGGGCCCTGATTCACCTTGGTTTGTGTGAAATTGTGTCATCGCGGTACAAACTGGCCTTCCTACCGTTGGTAACTTCGTACACTTCGTGGTGTATGATGTAGCAGAACAGTCTGAGTGGGACCACATCAAGTTGTGGGCCACCAGTGTAAGACTTCCACAGATAGTGTACCCTAGACCTAGAGGTCTTCTGGATGACTCTCTGTAATTGTTCACTTCTTTCTTTATTCATCTATTGGTTCATTTTCTAATGTCTGCCTTCCATGCATCGTATTTTTATCTTCCTACTTCATCTTGGATCATCTGTTTGTATCTGTGCTTTTTTTAGCACATTTTTCCTTTTTTATTA
>JAQJVL010001928.1:0-134814 GCA_035578905.1 Stictocephala bisonia | reverse complement strand
GTAAGGCATGGTTTCATTCACATTCGATCGTAGTGCTCCACTCTACTGGACTTGAATTTTTTAACCGTAATGTAATACAGTTATTTCAGTTATTTAATTAACGTTGAGCTGTTAAACAAAAACAAATGAAATGAACACGTTTGAAATAAGTTAATTAATATCATTTTTTTATTTTTTTTATTAATAAGATGCCGATCGTCAAGGTATGGGCGAATATGGATTTCGAATGAGTGTGATCAGTGTAGATGAGCGAATGTAGTCATTGTTACAAACTAAGGCCGACTATTCCTTAGAAAGTGTCATTAATTAATAGCCCAATGACAAATGAACAGCCGGTGATTATCAGCTGATCCTTCTCAAAATTTATTGACTCTGATTGGGATCGAACTGAGAACCTTTAGCACATGAAGCTGGGATTGAACCAACTACGCTACCGACCAATTTGTTGTTTATAAATAAACCATTGTGTGTTTATACTAATAAATAGGTAGCGCAATGCAAGTAAATGAGTGAGATAGTATAAATACATTGAATATTGTGATTTTACGTTATGCAGTTAACTTAGTATTTGCAGTAAAAATTCATGGCCGGAGGCCATGGTGTAACTTAGGAGGCAGTGGTGTAACGAGCGCGGCGAGGGACGGGGTTGACACGCGAAGCGTGCAGGGTTTCCCCTAGTAATGTATGAACTAATTTTGAATTGTAATAGTATCAGCAACAGGTCTTGTCTACTACTAAGGACCCCTATAATCTATAATCAGCGTTTTATAGTAAATATTCTTTTAGAACCCTCTCATTATTTTTATAAACTTGCCATTTCTTAAAATAAATTCATTTATTATAAAAATACTAAGAAATGTTGCTTTAGAATCTACACATACACAAATCAATTTAAAATAATTGTATTTACTAATGTTAGTAAAAATTAATGACAGTCGATGATCACGAAATGACAGAAGACAGTGTTGGACCGAAATAACGAAGCTGTTGGAATTAACGTTGCTGTAAATGATACGAGGCTATTTAACACACTAAATGTACACGAGTATAAATAGCTATTTGGGGTATTTTGCCGTACCAAAATATTCCATAAATATCTTTAATGGCAATCATTTACGAAAATTGTTTCAACTTTGTAAAAAGGATGCAACAATTAACGTACGGTGAATACCATTAGGCTCGCCATTTACTTCTGTGTGTCTATCTACACCTGTAGGTGTATTTTATAATAGTTTGCAGATTGCTTAAACAAAGTAAATAACGATGTGTTTACTTTTCTTACACGAGAGAATCCGAGATGGGCTTAACAGTCTTCGGTCCTCACAAAAAAAAAAACAAAAGTACCGTTTTCGACCGACATTTTTTCTTTATTATATCTATGCATAAGATAGCCATATAGTACCTTAGAGCTCTGCCCTTTGCTTTTAACTAACTGTATAAAACATGTTATATTATTAGTTAAATAGTTAATTAACTATATTAGTGTTTCAATAGTGTTCAACATTTTCCAAGTAACATTTATGTTTCTTTTATTATTTTGTTGTTTGTTAGTTACTGTATTTGCTGTTGATAGTTTCTTTTTTAAGGAACAATGGCTCCACACCGATCCAATTCACTATTGCAATTTAAATTCAAACACAAGCCAGATTCGCCAAAAAGGTCCAAACTTGCAACAAATTTTAAACAAGACTGAATTTTAAATTCAAACCTGGACAAATTTAAATTCAATTTTTACTATTTTAAAAGATTATAAACATGATAGTTACTTTGTAATTTCCTGAATTCTCTGTGCTGATAAATCTTTCTCTGTACATGTAGAAAAATTATAATTTAGGTATTTTTTAGACCAGTAAACTTGTATATGTTACTTGGTTTTATTTACCAACAAAATATTATGATTACGCTGTACCAAACGTGGGACGATATTGGAACCAAAGACAAACTGGTTTGAAAATATGGCTTCTGAGCAGGCCCACCCCCTATTTAAACACCCTCTACTTAAAAACAGTGTCGATGAAACTAAAAACAGGACTTTTGACAGCTACGTTGGAAAATAATTGTTTTAAATTTATCTTCGACATTTCAACATTTTCAAAATTTGCCAAAACAATTATTAGATAAATTAAAGAAAATCTGTTGGATAAAAAAAAAACATTTTGAACGAGCAACATACACATCTCAGAGGTTGTAACAATTTATCTCACCACAGAGAATAAAGTAATAGAGGTCGTATCTAATAGTGTGCTAAATGTAATAATCAATTATTTATTGCTTTCAATCAATACAAAATTGCATTCGCAGACGTCATTTTTTAAACAATTAATTACAATCTCATTCATACATATTTTCATGATTTTACATTCTCACTCACATTCATTCAAAAACTACCACAATAACACAGTATCAGTAATATATACATGTTGTTGTTCTCATCTATTGTTCCCAGTGGCATAACATAAACTCGTCCACCAAAAGGCTTCTCAACCGGGACTTGAATTGCTTTTTTGTTTGGTGAGTTTTGTATACTTACTGGGAGCTAGTTAATTAATCCGTCACCAGCTTGTGATGGCACGCGTTCAAATGCTGTTGTTCTGTGCTGATGAACGCGGTAACAGTCCCTGCCTCTTGTGCTGTACCACGCAACAAATCGCAATAGAATGTTCAATACAGGGCCAATTCGAGTACATAAAAGCAAAGTCAACAGCTCAAGCTCCCTGGAAGCGTTACGACATATGTATCGAGTAGTTATTTCTCCAGTTTGCCATGAAGTTGGCGAGGCCAGAACTTTGCCAGTCCCTCCTTTCATTCCACTCCAAATTCTCAAAGATAAACGAAGTAATAATAGGATAGACGTAAAAATATGTATATTAGTTTAAATCAATCTATAACTATAACAGCCACACAGGTGTTTGCTACGGCTACAAGAAAGTGACCTCTGTTTCTTTTTCTATGTGTTCTCACCAAAAAATTTGCAGACGCAAGGTTAGAGAGAAGTTCCTACAACCGGTCGAGCCGGTCTCGCAATCCACTCTAGGCAAGAACCGTTTCATTTTATTTCAGACCTGAAAGAGTTACAAGACATTGGGAGGACAATGCACTCTTTATAGTTCTTCTCTCGTGTTTGTTGACCTATCAAGGAGGACTTTGTATTTGTCAAGCTCACTCATGTATAAATACACTCGCGGCCTTGAAGGTGATGCAATGAGGTATTGGCCCGAACTTTATGCATCCTTAAAGTTTCCCAGAGTACGTAAGTAGGCTAAATAATATAGCATTGTTGATTAATGAGTACAGATATGTTAGTGAGCAGGGAAAAATAGTATGTAATAAAATAAAACGAGACCGTCGTATGAAACTGAACCTTCACATGGAACCACGATGATATATATTTACTTTTTTTTTTATTACTGCTGATTTATTTACCAACAATCTTTACATCATAGTGTATACACTGCATTTATACATTAATATTTATTACCCTATGTATCATTGTAATACTACAATGTAATCTGTCATAGTTTCTAATATTAGGGATACTTTAGTTTATTCGATAGCATTTTTTACTCATTGTTATTATTGTTTTCTGTTGGTCACAGATTATATACCTTACATTCTTTTAAGTATATAGTATACAATTCAGTGTAAGATTTAATTTAATTTCGTCTGAGAATGTCCCATTCCTACGTTTCATTTTTCCATTTTCGTTTTGTAAGAAGATACACGATTATTCTATTTAATAGCATAAATAAACCTTGTGATTCACCTTTCTAAAACCTCCCAAGTGTTAATGACAATGCTCAAGATATCTGACCTCTGTTGATAGAGCAATCACAAAAATATAAAATCATCGACATTCAAATAAAAATATCACAGTAGACGTCTTTAAAATTAACAAGCATTAACATGTATTCAGTAACTGTAGATAATTCATTACATAAAGTCATATTGTGTGACTTAAATTGGCAACTTTCACATGAAAGAAATATAATAAATAATTTCTCCTCACGATAAAAAAACTTTGGTCAAACTTCCTTTAATTGAGGGGGACTGTAAATGTGGTATAATATTTCAAACAAAAATACTTTTCTTAAATATATATCAAAATCAAAATATATTTATTTTGTAGTGGACAATTATACAATTGTATTACAATGGTCATGTATAAAGAATTAATGATATAACAATTAAAGTTAGGTTATTATAGCTTAAATTACATTTCTATTAATTAATAATATTTGTTTACATATTTGTCATTAATAAAACCTATTGTTCCATTAGAAATTCCTCAACAGTGTAAAAAGCTCCACTTAACAAGAAGTGCTGCAGGGAAGATTTAAATTGCTTTTCGCATATTTGCTGTTTTATATGGTTAGGCAGTCTATTAAACAACTTAGGGCCTATATTCTGGGGAAGTGAAGCTGTCAACTCCAATCTATGAGATGACTGCCTGTGTTGATTACAAAATCTTGTACTATAGTTATGTATATTTGAACCGGTCTGAAATTTTGAAATTTTAAATTTGTAAAATATGATCATTTCATATATGTACAGAGATGATAAAGTTAATATTTTAAATGATTTGAAGATTTCTTTACAAGAAGTTCTTCTATTTACACCAGCCATTACGCGGATTGCCCTTTTTTGCAAACGGAACACTCGTATTAATGCAGTATGGGACGCAGAGCCCCAGAGAATAATTCCATATCTCAATCTTGATTCTATTAGTGCCGTATAAATTAGTTTCACAATGAAAAAATTACCATAATTAGAAAATCTATTTAGCAAGAATAATTGTGACGATAATTTTGAACAAATACTGTCTATGTGTGAGGTCCACGTAAAGTGTTGGTCAAACGTTAGGCCAAGGTATTTCATTTCAGTTTGGAATGGAAGCTCAAATTCATTCATAATAATCAACGGATTGGTATCAATAATTCTATAGTTTTTAAAATGTATGCAACTGGTTTTAGTTGGATATACGTGTAGATTATTAATATTTAGGTATTGGAATAAATTAGTGAGTTGAAGATGACTATCTATTTCTAAATCGGCGAGAGTGTTGTTTTTGATGAGTATAGCCACATCATCAGCATACATTGTTACATTTAAATTGTTCACTGATTTTGTTATACTGTTTGTATATAAGACGAATATAATGGGACCTAGGACAGTGCCTTGAGGAATACCGAAATTGATTTCTATATAACTTGAACGCGCGTCTTTTAATTGAACACTTTGAGTCCTTGACATTAAGAATGATTTGATCCAGTCTAAGGGTATTCCACGTATCCCCAGATTGTAAAGTCTATCGAAGAGTATTTCATGATCGAGACAATCAAATGCCTTCTGCAAATCTAAAAAAACACCTACAGCTTTACATTTCTTATCCAAGGCTATAATAGCTTTAGAAATAAAATTAACCATGGCATCTGTTGTATTTTTCCCCTGTACAAATCCGAATTGTTCTTTACATATTAAGTCATGTTCAGACAAAAAATTTAACAATCTACGCACAAAAACATGCTCATAAATCTTTGAAAATGTCGAAACGTTTGCAATTGGTCGCCGATTTTCCGGGGAATCACTCTTTCCACTTTTAAATGTTGGACGGATTATTGTCCCTATATGTGTATAGGGTGAAAAAAATAATACATGTGGAAACGCTTTCACAACAACGTTATTTTTTCCATAGATAATTTGATCATTTAATTTTTTTAATAATTGTGTTCCATAAATTATAATTGTTGATCAGAATAATTTACTTGAAACCTTTAAATAGCGGAGAAATTATACTGTTCAAATTAGTTACTTTGAAATGCAAATTAACGCTACTCTGGAAATGATAAACCTTTTGAAGTCCGGTTTGCGGCAATTAATTTCTCTTGAATAGACCTTTCATTTGATATCAACCGAGTCCTAGGATTACGTTAAAGATTTTCGTTCAACTCCTCGTGGGCTGTCCCACTGAAAAGATGAAATCTCGCTAATGGCGTCAAAAAGTATGTTCTTTGTAACCACGATCATGTACAAGATTTTACTTTTACAAGTGATTCATACAAAAGTTGTGAAAGCTTTTCCACATTTTTTTCCTCCCAGCATATTAACAGTATAACAGATTCCATATCAAATATTTATAACAATTTAGATAGATTTATTCTCCTGATAAATTTTCAAACAGAAACTTCCCTTCCACTCTTGTAAAACAATTTAGTAAATAATACTACGAAACTTGACTTTTTATTTATTTATTTATATTAAATGAGTTTGGTGAGTGTGGTGAATTTACCATTGTAATCATTGTTACTAAGGTTTTAGTCAGGTCAACTAAAGGGACCCACAGCATTATGTGTAATCCGAACCACGTAGTGTCTTATTTTCGGTTACCTGACAATCATGATACTAAGTTCTCTCCCCTTGTTAACACCCGAATCTAGGCAACCATCCCATGCGGACACTCCAGACTACAAGAGAAGTATCCACGTCGATAGCAACCGTTGAGCGGACACAAGCCGGTGTCAAGAGGACTATCACCATTGACTATAGAAACAAGAAGACCATTCACTCATTATGTAGGGATGGTATTATTTTCCAAAACATATCGATATATCGAATTACCGATATATCGCAAACCAAATATCGATCTATCGATAGTATCGAAAGAAATATAACGATATATCAGGTACCCGATATATCTAACTGTAAATGATTTATCTGTTTAAAATTATGCACTAACTCTTATGTCATGTCCAAAAATACACTCATGTTTAGCTGTCACTATAAATAGTGATAGAATAGAATAGCTACAGAATGTTATACTATATACATTTATCTACACGAAACCAGTAGTGATCTGTGGGGTTGAATGAAAAAAATTCAGAACAAGAATAATTATACCTTTCATTATTACGTTAATTATAAAAGAGTAATTTAATGATGGTTTGTAAGGCTGGCTAAGCATACTAGAGTCAGCGTTGCCAACTCACACACACACAACTTCATTTACCCGTTCCACCCACTGGACTACAATAAAATACATTCAAGCGCGTTAAACCCACGTTAAAAAAGTTTTAAAGTTACTTTATTACACCAATGCATGTTTTGTACGCATAAGAGGCAATTTAAATGTTTGTGTTTATTTTTAATCGTGATGATTTTGAGTAGGGAGAATATGGTCAATAATTAGTGATATGATATATCGGACTAAAATACCGATATGGGCAATATTATCGAAAGAAAATATCGATGTATCGAGACGTATTCATCAATACTAATATATCGATATATCGAAACGTATCTATCGATACTAATATATCGATATATCGAAACGTGTTTAATGATACTAATATATCGATATATCGAACCGTATTTATCGATACTAATATATCGATATATCGAAACGTATTTATCGATAATTCCGACATATCGATATATCTTTTCCATTGGTCCCGTGAAGCCAGTATTCTGGTTTTATTAGTTCTTGTACTTTCACCACAGGTAGCGCCAGCGGTTTCCCTCTGTACGAGGACCTCTCGAATGTAGTACAACAGAGGTTGTTACTTCCTTAAGGGGATGGTAACGTATTTATCGCCCAACTTTACATCGAGGGCTACGCTTGGAGGTAAACCGTAACCAGACTGTGGTTGCGTTAGTTACAAGGTTTGAATCGCTTCAACTCCAAATCGCAAGTTAATTATATAGTACTGTGCTAACAAGTGACTGGCCATTCATACTAAACGATCAAGATAGGAATTACTGTCGGCGCAGAAGCTTCTATACCCAGCTCCTTATTTACTAAGGATACAAAATGCTATACTAAGGATATAAGATCTTAGTTGGAACGAAAAAAGTACCGGAATATCGAACTATTTTTCACTGTGCATCAACTTTACACTTTTCTTACTCAAAAATACGATAACGTATCTTATTTATATTTTAATACATGGTCGACAGGAATGATTTTATTTAAGTTTTACAAATTTCAGAATTTTGACGTTTCAAGAAGAAAAGTTCGTATAAGATTCCTGAAACATGTTCTCATCTTCTAGAAGTCGTAAAATTAATTACTTGATAACATTGTAATCCTTATGAAATGTATAATTACTATACATACTTTCTTATATGTAATTAAGTACAGTGAATCGATTTAAATAAATTGAAACTGCATTAACTTACACATTTGAATGTAATGTATCCTAACTATGTACTTCACAATAATTACAACGTGAACGTGACCATGTTTTTAATTTTACGATTACTAGAAGACAAGATGGGAATCGGTAAAAACGTCTTGACAATTCAACATTCTGAAATGTATGAAACTTATAAAAACATTCCTCTCAACCAATTTTTAAAGTATAAATAAGATTAACAAAGTTTCGATTAATACAATTAAAAAGTTGGTGCACAGTTAAAATTCCGGAAATGTTTGTTTCAACTAGGATAACAATTATTGGTACTTATAATAAAATTCAAATTGCATATGTAATAGCGGATAATTAAACGATGAAAACAGTGATGTTATTGGATCTGTCGTAATTCTCTTAGTTTCTTACTATTCCACTCGGGTACACATAACTTCTAGAAAACCCCGCGTATTCGTAAACACTGATTAATAACGTTAATTTTGTTTAATAATTTGATTTTGAATATAGCCTCCGTTCGGTTGATCCAGAATGGGGTTCGCCCCAAAAACATTTTCCATCTAATACTTTATTTCGATATCAAATAAAAGAAGAAGTATTGAAATTCCAAGCGTTTCATAATTAGCTTATCGATCAGTAAAAATGATTTTAATTTTAAAGAACTGCTACCTTAAAGGCATTTTATACTTTTAATAAGAATAAATGTCTAATGTTACCAAATGATACATTCGATTGAGCTGGTCCAGTTGTCAAATGAAAACTAACAATATAAGGCGTATAAATTGGCTTGTTTGATTCATATCAAGTTCTTATTTGAATCACTACATCTAAATGCTGCAAACATTCACCACTGGAAAATCCTTTGGATTTTGGACCGAAGATGTTTTTAGTTAGGTTAGATTAAGTTAGAGTTAGGCGAAGTTACGTTGCTGTAAAACATTTTTTAATGGGCCGATTTATTTTTAAATCAACTCACTTAAATAAATATATATATTAGCCACTTTTTTCGTTTCTAATCAAAGAGAAACTACGTAACACATGAGTCGAGCTTTTTTTTTAACCAGCCGAAAGCCCTAGCTTCACCACAGGGTGGTTCTCTACACTTGCTTACCCTTCTCTCCATGGTTCCCTCTAAACCATAAATTAAATATAAATCTCAGCCTGCTGCTTATTTTCCTTATTATTTAGAGGTTTGTAAAAAAATTATAATCTAGAAAACCTTAGTGCAAAATAGTGCAATCACGTCGGATTCAGTAGAAATGACCTTAAACCAAATTAGCCAAGCTTTTGTTATGCTTCTGGTTTTTATATCAGCTGTTTGTAATAAATTATTGAATTCAATTAATGTCAATGTCACTCTTATATAAAAAAAGAAAACTTTTAGGGTCTGTTTCTACCTCTAAGGAATGGAATTTAAAATGTTTTCTTAAGTGGTGGTATTTACTCACCCACTTATACACCTGCAGTGGTATCGACCCACCCATACACATGCTGTAGTATTGACTCACCCATACACATGCATTGGTATCGACTCACCCACCCACCCATCTACGTACAGGATGGTTACAAAAGGTAACTTTTCTCCAAATTTCATCAAAATCTGTTCTTTGGTTCCAGAGATTTCGTGATGAGTGAGTAAATCGTTTTTGGAATTTATTTATTAAGTTTATTAAACATTGACTTTTAATATTTCTTTTATGTGTTTTTTTTAAATATACTATTTTTTCCACTGTAGAATATGTGGTTTCCAAAAATAAAGAAGTGACTTACTATAACTGTTTGTTTGTGTTGTGTTGTGTTGTGACTTACTATAACTAATTGTTAAAGGTGTTATTATATTCTTTCTATATTGGGAACTGTGAATACATACCAAGTTGAATGAAGTGATCTAATATTTATTTCATTTAAAACAGTTGTTTTCTTTATGTTGATATTTTGTTATTTTTATTGAACTGGACGGTTGTCCAGTGATATTAAATGTTTGATTTTTAAAGCCTTAATTTTTTACAGTTAATTGTAAAACAACTGATTGAACATGTACATATTTATGGTCCTTCATTTACATGTAATAATGATTTAGCATAAATTCATCTCAATACAACAAAACAGTTGTTTTTAAAAATGTTTTCATTTATTTATATTCCAAATGTTCTTGTTTTTCTTGAATCACAACATTGTCTATACATGTCCTATCATGGATTCATGAACCTCTACACTGAAGCAATGTGAAGCAAGGCCACAGCCTCCTCCATTGCTGAACCTGTCTATCAACTGTTCTGTAACTTACGTACTCAACAATCCGATCACGCCTTATTTGAAAGACCTCTAAACAAGTTGTAACTATCCGGCCCCTGGCATTTTATTACTTACGACCTTGTGCAGTGTTTACAAGGGAATTACTTTCCCTTGTAGGGATTTGTGCCAATGTCAACTCACAGGTAGATCTCGTACATGTTTGCCACGGACTCTTTAGTGACCCACATCATCAATGTACCATTGACTTAAGTCCGCTCATA
Organism: Stictocephala bisonia; assembly: GCA_035578905.1. Classification (NCBI taxonomy): domain Eukaryota; kingdom Metazoa; phylum Arthropoda; class Insecta; order Hemiptera; family Membracidae; genus Stictocephala; species Stictocephala bisonia. Next base: position 124,157 of record JAQJVL010001928.1, on the reverse strand, counting down.
TGAGTCCCGTGAAGCCTGTTATATGAAATTAGTTCTTGTACTCTCTTCACAGATAGCGCCAGCGATTTCCCTTTCTCTCTTCATCCCTATTTCTGTCTCTCTCCAGCACACACTGAAGTAACTAACAGCTGAAATACGCCAAACGTCGTTCGAGCCCTTATTTGAAGCAATTCACCGTTAGATAGCAGCAGAGGCGTGCATCACCAGCAAATATATTGTTTTGTCTATCTGTACGTTTCTATGGCTACTGGCACTACTTCCCGTGTGCCCTCTCCACTAACTCAACTCCTGGTCCTTTATCATCCAACCAAAACATCCTAAGTTTGCTTATGACGATGTTGAACCGGGGAATGAGTTACATCATTGCAGTTGTTTAAAAAGCGGGATTAGTTGAGCACCAGCTTCATTCCTTTGTGAATCCGTTTGGTCTGAGGATGGTAATAGTGGTTTAACGAAATCGATCACTGTAAAATTCATACTTTTTTATTTTCTCTCATGTGTTAGCACAAAGGAAGTATTGTGATCCTTAAAAAAAGTGTTTTTACAAGTAGGTTTAAAAATCCATTTTAGGGTCCCCTGGACCCAAAAAAGTGTTTTGTTTTTTTTTTTTTTAATGTTGGATGTATGTCCGTATGTGCGTCTGTCTGTGATTGTGCTTCGCTGGAGACCAAATGGGTAGATATTTTTTTTTGAAATTTGGTATGAAATCTCCTTACCGTTTTTTAAATTTTATGAAATTTTACTTTTTTATTTCTATGTGCAACATACAAAAATTGAATTTTCTCAAAAAACTAATGATTTTGATTAACCTTTTAAATAAAGATGTGAATTACAATTCAAAATATTTTAGTAAAAACCTCATGTCTTTAACTAAACTAGTTTTAGAGATATGGCAAAAAACATATTTGGGAATCAAACTGGTAATTTTCAAAGTTTTGATTTGATTTGTTAATGTTTAATATAGGGGAAAGTTTGGGCCAATTCTTTGGAACCATTTATTGAACTTGGATTACAATAATTTGTTTTGTGTGGTGACTGTAATTTCTAATCAAGAATTTTCAATTTAAGAAAGTGTAGAGGTAGTGCCACCATATTGGATCCATTTACCGTAAGAGCAATTATTGTAAATATGGTAAAGTAATGTGATTTGGTGATCTGTCGTAAAATGTTAGGTTTTACATAGTTTGAAAGATAGTAAAAGTTATTAACGTGTCTACATTTCAAAATTTCGATTGTTCACTTGTATTTCCATAAAATTTATACACTAAAACTCTCATTATTAACTGTATCCACTTGTACGCCCTTTCGAATGGTGTAGCTTTACATTTTCCAACAATCATTATATCGTAAATTCAATATAGCAATCAATTTCCATAAATTCAAAGGAAACTAAAGATTTTTGTAAGAAAATCTACAAACTTTAAAAAGAAACCACTTACAATTATTCGAACTTTGAAGGCGATTTGTCACAGCAATGGAGACTAATCACTGATTTAACTAGTCAACAGAATTACTGACTAAGTTGTTTTGAAGAACGACGAACGCACCCTATCTAGGACCACACTGTGTTTACGCCTGATGTCTATAATCCAACCTAATCGGTGAAATAGAATCACAGACTATTCACTTTAAAGTGATTGCAATCATTTCTCCTCTACAACTCAAACTACTGAACCAGTTCTCTACCCAGGGAGTGGAGAGTAGGGATGGCAATGATGTATCGATATATCGGAAATATTTATTAAACGTTTCGATGTATCGATATAACAGTATCGATATTTTCTTTCAATAGTATTGATCATATCGATATTTTGGCCCGCTATATCATATAGCAAAATATTGACGTTAAACTATCTCATCAAAATTATCACAATTCGAAAAAACACATTTCAATAGTTTCTTATGCGTAAATTATTATTTCATTATTCTTTCATATTTAATATAATAATTAAAAGTATAATTATCTCTTTTAATATTTTTGTTTTTCATTCATTCTCACAGACCACAACTTGTTTCGTGTAGATAAATGTATTTACATTCAGTAGGCTATTCTAAATAGTTACATCAAAACATGAGTGTATTTTTGGTCATGACATAAGAGTTAGTGTATAGTTTTAAACAGAAAAATCATTTACAATTCGATAAATAGGGTAACCGATATATCGATTTTAATCTTTCGATATTAACGTTAGATCAATATTTTGTTTGTTATATATCGATATTTTTATATATCGATATGTTGAAAATATTTTCCATCCTTAGAGGAGAGCCACTGGACGAGCGGTCTCGTCAGTACTTTGGACCTGAGTTAGTCATAGCGAGTTCTCATATTCTAAACCAGACTTATATTTACTATCAGAAATATTCACCTAGTACTGTATACTTCAGAAATATGTCTTTTCCTTGATTATTATCATGACATAACTACTTAAAACAAACTTATCAATTCTTCTGACCTTGTTGGCCCATAGTCGTTTACAAATTTCTATGTGATTAAATCTAGTATGGAATGTAAGGAACAAGATTTTAGGGGACGGGACGATTGGCACACATTTTTGGACCTTCTGCCCATGGCAGTATTGGCACAATCATTAGAGCGGAATAAGTAGGGTCAACTCGCCTGCTTGGAAAAGGCAGGATTGGCACAGTCGCTCGACCAGGTAGACGCCATCGAACGAGGGAAAACGGGAATTTTATTATTCCCATCAACTCTGCGTGGCAGTCATTTGCCCGTGATATAACAAATTTTTAAATTTAAACCTCACGTTAGGTTAGGTTAGGTTAGTTGCTTACTTCAAAAAGCACCACAGCAGGGAATTTGCGGGGGCAAAAAAGTTCCCATTTTCCCGCATTCTGGCCACCTGACTGCTACTACCTGGCCGGGCGGTGTGTGCCAATCGTGCCTTTCTGAAACTTACAGGTTGACCCTTCTTAATCCCCTCTAATGACTGTGCCAAAAGTGCCATTCCAAATCGGCCAAAAATGTGTGCCAGATTTTAATGTGTCTGAATAAGTCCTCCGGAAAGATGAAAATAGTTTATAGTATATAGGCAGGTTGGGGTTGATTAAAAAACGTTTCTGGCTATTCAAACGGTAACCTGTAAATCGCGCCCTGTGAAAATCGCGCCCCATGCGTCGTCACGTCAACCCTCGTCAACGTCAATTAGCACAATATTAACCCTTCGCACTTTATCCATTCATAGGTTAGGTTAGGTTAGGTTAGGTTAAAAGACTAAAGAGAAAGCTACTAGGGATAAACCGGGAGGTGGGCAATTCCCGGTCATTCCCCTTATGAAACGGCTGTCAAGTGACGCTCGCGGCCCGTGACTCAGAGGTTCAGGTAGACAGGGCGCGATTTACCCAGATTTTTGATGGGGCGCGATTTACACAGGGCGCGATTTTCATGCATTCATTCAAACACGTAAAGTACAGGAGAGGAGGTAAAGTAGATCCTCTGACAGTCACGAGTAGATTGTAAACTTTGTGGCTAGAGTAAGCGGGTCCATTGGACCCATTCGACTAGAAGGTTGTCAGAACGTTGAGCATTCAAAAACTAAGTACAAAACGTTGTAGCCTCTTAGTTCTTCCTTAGGATGGAATGGAGCCAATCCAACTAAACAGTCATGTTGAAGATAAACTGGTTGAAATAACTCGTCCTGGTCAATCTTTTATTTATTTATTATTTTAAACCGAATTTCTATCATTGCTATTAGATTGGCTCTAAAGAGAAGAAAATAGAGAATGTAAAATGAAGAAAGATTTTTATGAGTGAAGTAGTAAAATACATTCACTACAAAGAAGTTCGATGTTTCTCCACTTGAATCTCAAGAATTGCCACATTTTTAGCAATAAATTACCATGCAGGCATATACCACGCAATATGCGGTCCCATATTGCGGCTAAATCTTTTAATATATCAGAATCAGAATATCTTTATTGATAACAGAAATACCTCTTGCGTCAATTAAAAAACGTTTCTGGCTATTCAAACGGTAACCTGATAAATTGCGTCAAATTATCATAATATACATGCTATACATGATATACATAATATTTACAAAAACAAAGAACAATAAAATAATTAACAGTATCCTTAATAAACTAAAGACTCGATTACAATTTATTTAGGTGGCCGTCTCTTAATTACTGTTTACAGGAGGAGAGGTGGACAAAAAATCCCCGACACCGTAGAAGGCCTTTTCAAGGAACATGCTTCTTGCCCCCCTCTCAAACCTTCCCACATCGCCATCCGCTTTAAGAGTCTCAGGCAGTGCATTGAAGAGCTGGGCCCCTCGGTATCTTAGGTGTCTTTCAAAGAAACTTGTTTTGTGAGAAGGAATGTCAACATTATTTGTTGGCCTGAGGTTGTACCTACTTTGCTTGTGATCAACGCGGAACATTTGAGGGTGTTTCTTTACAAAAGTGACACAATTGAACATGTACAAACATGGAAAATTTAATATCTTTTTCTGCTTGAAGATTTCACGGCAAGATGCCCTGTACGGTAAGTTAAAAACTATCCTCACTGCTTTCTTTTGTAGTTTAAAAACGAAATTAGTTCGAAAACATTCACTCCCCCAAATTGCAACAGCATATGATAAATGTGGAAATATCATCCCATAATATGCAGTAAGAAGCACCTTAGAATCAGCGAAAGCAGCCAAATTCCTCAAAACAAATATGCCAGAGCTCAGCTTATTGCAAACATAATCAATGTGATCACCAAACTTCAAATGTTTATCTATCCATATGCCAAGAAACTTTGTTGAGTCACAAACTTCGATCACATTATTTCCAATCAAGTAGGAAGATTGACTATTTTCTTTTGAGTTAGATATAGAGAAATTCATTACCTTCGTTTTTGTGCTATTGATAATTAATTTATTGTCAACAAACCACTGGATAATCTTCTCACACTCACCAAAGACTCTCGCCACAAGATCCTTAATGGTTTTTGCCTTCAGAGAAACCTCGGTGTCATCACAATAAAGACAAATCTCAGCAAAAAGTTCAGATATACAATCAGGCAAGTCAACAATAAAAAGGAGGAAAAGGAGTGGACCCAAAACAGATCCCTGAGGAACGCCTATGTCAATATTGGATATTGAAGAATTCATAGATCGCCGACATCCAGTACCATCCGTATAGGGCATTTGAACAGTTTGGGTCCTTCCACTCAAGTAAGAAGCAATCCACGACAAAGCGACCCCTCTAACACCCAATTTATAAAGTTTCCTTAGTAATATCTTACGAACGACAGTGTCAAATGCCTTAGCGAGGTCCCAAAATATTGCTAAAGACAATTCCCCTGAATCAAGTGCCTCAACCAAAAAGGAAACCACATGGAGAATTGCGTCAACAGTTGTCCTCCCCCTTGTAAAACCAAATTGGTTAGGGGAAAAGATGTTATTCTTAAAACAGAACGAAACAAGACTCTCAGCAAATAATTTTTCAAATATTTTGGAAAAGGTAGGAAGTAATGATATGGGTCTATAGTTATTACATTCTGTCTTGCTTCCCTTTTTATGAAGAGGTTTGACCACAGCATGTTTCAGAGCGTCAGGGAAATTACGTTCTTGAAACGAAGTGTTTATCAGGTGCGCTAAGGGTTGGGAAATAAGATCAGATACCTGTTTTAGAAGTTTAGATGAAATTTCATCCCAACCGGCAGATGTTTTGGGTTTTAACGACTGAATGACGCCCACTATCTGTACATGTGTTGCAAGAGGCAGAAACATAGATTTTTTGGGGGACTTAGGAAATGTATTGTCGGGCACAGCACCACCGCCCACAGAGCTGGCACCACCATGACCAACCGACGAAAAGAAGCTATTAAACATATCTGCTACATCAGAAGGAGCACTAACACGTCCCCCATGCTCGTCAATCAAAATTATATTCCCGCTCTCTACTTTTTTTGAGGGCATGTTATCATTGATTATCCCCCATATGGTTTTGGATTTGTTAGAGGAGCTATTAATTTTTGTCAAAACATTTTGTGACTTCGACTTACGAATTTCTTTCCTATACGAATTCTTTGTTTGTCTAAACTGAACTCTTAGGGGATGGTTTGAATCGAGATCCTTAGTGAGATCATACAGAAAATGAAGCCTATTCTTAAGATGCAATATTTCCTTTGTAACCGTATACTTCCCGGTCGGCCCCCTATGGTTAATTTTTTTCTTGATTTTTGGAAAAGCTATATTAAAATAATGCTGAAAAATACTATTGAATTGGTCAAATTTACTATTAATTCCAACCGCAGCATAAACATCCTGCCAATCTTCTTTTTCAAGAAGTTTTCTAAAAATTGCAATATTTTGTGGTGAAAATTGTCGTGCCTCCCTAAATGCCGGTTTCGAAGCAGACTTAGGTGCAAAGTTAACTTCTGCAAGCTGGCCATGGTGGTCGGACAGCGCAGCTACGATGACTTGGCTGGATATGCTACCTTGGATCGATATAAAACTAAATTGAAACAAGATAAATGTCTAACTAGAATAGCTTTTTAACATTTCGATAACATCTCTAATTTTATTTTGGCACTCGTTTGGAAATTTAGTACTTTCAATAACATAATATAAAATTAAAATAAAGAAGAATTCTAAAATTTAAAAAAATACGTCTAGTCAAAAAAGTGTTTACCTTTAAATAGATATTTCGTTATAGTTTTACGACAGTAAATAAAGGCAGTATCTTGGACCGCGCAAAAAAGTTTTTACGCTTATCAGCGCGGGGGTTTACAGCCCTCTTAATAAGTACTGTTACAGTAGAAAATAATGGTCAAAAAAAGCGCTGTACAAAGCCATAGAACAAACAGCCTTGATTACTATCATTAGCCTACCAAACGACCTCAAGCAACTTATCAATTCTTATGGCCTTATTAGGCCGTGGTTGTTTACAAACGTGCTATGTGATAAAATCTATTATGGACTGTATTAGATTATACGTAATTACGTATACTATTCATATTTATGAAGTTGCAGGTGTTTCCCATGTTATTTTTTTTGTGATGGAATTATGAAACTTGGATTCCCACAAAATCTTAACATACCTTTATCATACAAAGTAATGGCATTTGGATTCCAAGAACACGAAACGTGAAATTATCGCTAATTGCTTGTAATGCAATATTTTATTCCTGTGTAAATGTAGTGTCTCTAACATACGTTTACAGTATATATTTCTCTCAAAGCACAACGCCCAAGGACAAGCAATGCCTCCCCAACCAGTTTAGTGAAGGTCATGCATGTTTTGACGAATGTTTTCGCGTCACTAAATCACAACCACGTCGTTGTAGGCGTAGCCGAAACACCCCTTCTGGATATAATTTCGTCTGGTACCGGTCATTGGCCCTTCAAGGTTGAACTAATCCTGCTGGCCGCTTTCAACAAACAGGCTTTAGTTAATCATATTTCATATGAAATACTCATTTGAGAAAGTTTGATATTAGTGAATTGTACACTGAGAAATTTGTGTGAAAAAATCACGTACCTTAGGAGATGAAAGAGAAAATCAAATGATATAATTAAATCCAAATAGTGATTAGGGTCTAAAACTAACAATAGCATATCTTTTGGTCCCCTGATTTTCAACAAGACCCCCTCCACAAGGACAAAGAGTGCGCGAGTATAAAAGCCTCTAAAAGGTATCTAAAGGAACGCCTAGCTAAAAAGGGTTGCCATTTTGTGGATGAGGTCGAATCTGAGACAATCCTATATATTTAGTCCCTCAATAACCGCCTGCTATAATTTATTCATAATTGCTGCTAATTAAGAAGTCAACTGTGTCTGGTTAAGTATTCTAAAACTTATGTGATTATGTTCCATATACCGTGCGCGTCTTTGAATAAATATTTGTTTTGACTAGATAGATAACAATATTTTTTTATTTGGAGCTCCCACTTACTCGTGACTCTAACGACACCTTAACGACATGGCTCCGTGCTGTCCAAAACTGTCCTGAGGCTCAAACATGCAACACTCCAGAATGAGACTAAACCAGCCGAGAGTGAGTGTTGTCACACAGTCAAAAATTACATCCTGTTTGCAGCATTTCTAGAAACCTGTCGTTGTCGTTATCGATAAAAATCTAGGTTGAGAGACCCCTTTGTAGAGATAGCAGGTAGTTGTTCGTATAGTCCAAAATGTAGACAAACAAATCGATCTCTTGAGTGACAAGCATGTCTAGGAACTCTTGGAAAATGTTTGCGCTAAACCAGTGTGCCCTTGAAACACCCTGCAAAAAGTAGTTAGTCATGATCGTAAGTGGATATATACTCTACACTTACTTACACTTCACATAGTTCCGGAAACTTCCACTCCATCTATGAGAGAAAAGTGCTGAACCTGTAAAGACTTGGTCCGTATTCCAAATAAAATAGCATACTATGTGTGGCTTCGAAGCCTGATCAAATATCTTTTGATTCTAGAACTCCTGATCTTATTCGAGAAAAATTATTGATTAGTTTCACTAATTAAAGTAATACAAAGGTATATAGATCGTCATTGTTCTGAAATTCTTAAATTACTATATGACACCCACAGTAACTATTATTTTATTATTATTCTATATTCTAACTATTATTTTAACAAACTGAAATAAATAGTTAGACCCTAAAAAATTCGTTGTGTGATTGTGTATCAAAGTTAATTCACAACAGATTATTGTTGATAATTCGTCATAAAATATCAAGTCGTGTCAACCGAGTTATGTTGACCTTTAGGTACTCAGGTCATACTCTCCTTAACACACAACTTCTAAATAAATACACACCCCCTCGGAAGTCCAGGATAGTGTGAAAGGTACGGAGTTGTTCACGCCCAATTTGATATACCCGTTGGCATTGTACGACAAACTGAAAGGAAGGTTCTGTTGCCAGTGGGAGAGTGCTGTGAGAGGTTCTCTGTAGTCAAGAGGCAGTTGGTCAGGTCTCCAACCTCCAGATGACTATATAGCCTCCAGTTTATGACTCACAGATCTACAACATGACAGTAATGAGTCTTAGGATGAGCACCACACAGTTACTTGTTAGTGCAGTGAAGGTTCTGTTGCCAGTGGGAGAGTGCTGTGAGAGGTTCTCTGTAGTCAAGAGGCATTTAGTCAGGTCTCCGACCTCCATATGACTATATAGCCTCCAGTTTATGACTCACAGGTCTACAACATGACAGTAATGAGTCTTAGATGAGCACCACATAGTTACTTGTTAGTGCAGTGAAGGTTCTGTTGCCAGTGGGAGAGTGCTGTGAGAGGTTCTCTGTAGTCAAGAGGCAGTTGGTCAGGTCTCCGACCTCCAGATGACTACATAGCCTCCAGTTTATGGCTCACAGGTCTACAACATGACAGTAATGAGTCTTAGGATGAGCACCACACAGTTACTTGTTAGTGCAGTGAAGGTTCTGTTGCCAGTGGAGAGTGCTGTGAGAGGTTCTCTGTAGTCAAGAGGCAGTTGGTCAGGTCTCCGACCTCCAGATGACTATATAGTCTCCAGTTAATTACTCACAGGTCTACAACATGACAGTAATGAGTCTTAGATGAGCACCACACAGTTACTTGTTAGTGCAGTGAAGGTTCTGTTGCCAGTGGGAGAGTGCTGTGAGAGGTTCTCTGTAGTCAAGAGGCATTTGGTCAGGTCTCCGACCTCCAGATGACTATATAGCCTCCAGTTTATGACTCACAGGTCTACAACATGACAGTAATGAGTCTTAGGATGAGCACCACACAGTTACTTGTTAGTGCAGTGAAGGTTCTGTTGCCAGTGGAGAGTGCTGTGAGAGGTTCTCTATAGTCAAGATGCATTTGGTCAGGTCTCCGACCTCCAGATGACTATATAGCCTCCAGTTTATGACTCACAGGTCTTCAACCCTACAATGATGAGTCTTAGATGAGCACCACACAGTTACTTGTTAGTGCAGTGAAGGTTCTGTTGCCAGTGGAGAGTGCTGTGAGAGGTTCTCTGTAGTCAAGAGGCATTTGGTCAGGTCTCCGACCTCCAGATGACTATATAGCCTCCAGTTTATGACTCACAGGTCTACAACATGACAGTAATGAGTCTTAGGATGAGCACCACACAGTTACTTGTTAGTGCAGTGAAGGTTCTGTTGCCAGTGGAGAGTGCTGTGAGAGGTTCTCTGTAGTCAAGAGGCATTTGGTCAGGTCTCCGACCTCCAGATGACTATATAGCCTCCAGTTTATGACTCACAGGTCTACAACCCGACAATGATGAGTCTTAGATGAGCACCACACAGTTACTTGTTAGTGCAGTGAAGGTTCTGTTGCAAGTTGAGAGTGCTGTGAGAGGTTCTCTGTAGTCAAGAGGCATTTGGTCAGGTCTCCGACCTCCAGATGACTATATAGCCTCCAGTTTATGACTCACAGGTCTACAACATGACAGTAATGAGTCTTAGGATGAGCACCACACAGTTACTTGTTAGTGCAGTGAAGGTTCTGTTGCCAGTGGAGAGTGCTGTGAGAGGTTCTCTGTAGTCAAGAGGCAGTTGGTCAGGTCTTCGACCTCCAGATGACTATATAGCCTCCAGTTTATTACTCACAGGTCTATAACATGACAGTAATGATTCTTAGATGAGCACCACATAGTTACTTGTTAGTGCAGTGAAGGTTCTGCTGCCAGTGGGAGAGTGCTGTAAGAGGTGCCAGTGGGAGGTCAAGAGGCAGTTGTTGAGGGCTCCCACCTCCAGATGACTATACAACCTCCAGTTTATGGCTCAAAGTTCTTCAACCCTACAATGATGAGTCTTAGATGAGCACCACACAGTTACTTGTTAGTGTAGTGAAGGTTCTGTTGCCATTGGGAGTGCTCTAAGAGGTTCTCTATAATCAAGAGGCAGTTGTTGAGGACTCCCACCTCCAGATGACTATATAACCTCCAGTTTATGTCTCACAGGTCTACAACCCGACAATGATGAGTCTTAGATGAGCATCACACAGTTACTTATTAGTGCAGTGAAGGTTCTGTTGCCATTGGGAGTGCTCTAAGAGGTTCTCTATAATCAAGAGGCAGTTGTTGAGGACTCCCACCTCCAGATGACTATACAACCTCCAGTTTATGACTCACAGGTCTACAACCCGACAATGATGAGTCTTAGATGAGCATCACACAGTTACTTATTAGTGCAGTGAAGGTTCTGTTGCCATTGGGAGTGCTCTAAGAGGTTCTCTATAATCAAGAGGCAGTTGTTGAGGACTCCCACCTCCAGATGACTATACAACCTCCAGTTTATGGCTCAAAGGTCTACAACCCGACAATGATGAGTCTTAGATGAGCACCACACAGTTACTTGTTAGTGCAGTGAAGGTTCTGTTGCCATTGTGAGTGCTCTAAGAGGTTCTCTATAATCAAGAGGCAGTTGTTGAGGACTCCCACCTCCAGATGACTATACAACCTCCAGTTTATGACTCACAGGTCTACAACCCGACAATGATGAGTCTTAGATGAGCATCACACAGTTACTTGTTAGTGCAGTGAAGGTTCTGTTGCCATTGGGAGTGCTCTAAGAGATTCTCTATAATCAAGAGGCAGTTGTTGAGGACTCCCACCTCCAGATGACTATACAACCTCCAGTTTATGACTCACAGGTCTACAACCCGACAATGATGAGTCTTAGATGAGCACCACACAGTTACTTGTTAGTGCAGTGAAGGTTCTGTTGCCATTGGGAGTGCTCTAAGAGGTTCTCTATAATCAAGAGGCAGTTGTTGAGGACTCCCACCTCCAGATGACTATACAACCTCCAGTTTATGACTCACAGGTCTACAACCCGACAATGATGAGTCTTAGATGAGCACCACACAGTTACTTGTTAATACAGTGAAGGTTGCCAAGACGCTCTAACTGTGGTGAAGGTTCATTTAGGACCAAATACATTATCATAATACTTTTAAGGACATCTTCTACCTCAGGGGGATGAACATTTAACGATACCATAGTAAAAAGTATAAACTGGAATAGGCTCACAAATCTAGAAAAAAATAAGTTTGTAGATTTATATTTATCCCATAGTTAAAGTTGCTATTAGTATGCATGTCATGTCCTTTATAATAACAAATTCAAACATGATAAAATCAAATTAATTATATTACTGTAAAGGATATCCAACCCTTCATATCACTAATAAACGACACCTGCAACAGAGAATATGGAGATATTTTGAGAACAATAAGATATTGCTTTGTTGGTCAATTCTTTTGTCAATATTTCTTAATATACTCTAATAGTCACCGTGTATTAAAATTTAACATTACTGTGAAATGTTGCTACTTGTTATCAATAAATTATCAAATAATCAACAAAAGAACCAGTCTAAAAGGGACCTTTAATTTACTTAGTATGGCACCCAGATACTGCATCCCACGTACAAACATATTTCTTGTCCAAAACGTTATCCAATAGGTAAACAAAACTTTTATTACTTTCAAAACTTTTTTTACGATAGTCGAAACCCTTGTTTTAACAATACAGTGCCAAGTTGTGTATACCCTAATTATATCGTTAACTATATATTACTGGATCTAACTTATTAATCCACATGACTGTAGAGTATCGAGCGCAGTGAGCGTCGGGGGTTGGCATGCGAAGCGTACAGGGGTGTCCCCTAGTATTACGTAAAAAAATCGCACAATAATTAATTCGCATATTAAAGAAAGCGAACAATTTTTTATGCGTATTTTTACGAATATACACAAAATAAATATTTGTAATAAACACTAATAATTATTATTAGTATGGTATATAATTTTTAAAAGTGCAAAAAAATTTAAAATATACGTAAGGACATAGAGAATTTAATGAAAAAGTTAAATTATATGTTTTTCAATGAGAAAATTTGTACTGATAAAAAGATATCTCCTTAACCAATCATCAATGAGTGTTGATCATCTACTTTCTTGGATATGGTATTGTATCAAGTTGTCTGCTTTATTGTTGATTGTTGAACTCCCATGTTTTATCTGTCCACTTATATTTATCCATTGCAGCATTCAGATCCAGTTTTCCAAACACATGGTACATCAATGTAAGACTTTTAATAAAAGTGTTTTGTTACATAATTTGTTAAGCCACCAACCGCCCCACGAGCTAAGATACAATGACAACTAGGGATGGCAAAGATATATCGGAAATATCGACAAATATGTTTCGATATATCGATATATTAGAATCGATATTTTCTTTCGATAATGTCGGCCATATCGATATTTTGGTCCGATATAACATATAACTTAATACTGACGTTATTTTTTCCTCTCAAAAGCATCACTATTCGAAAAAACTCCTCTAAATTTCAGCTTATGCGTACAAACCATACACTGGAATAATAAAGTAACTTTATAAAGTTTTTTTTTCAATGTGGCATTTTAAATGTGAAAAACCGCAATTTTATAAGATTATTATTTTATAATTAATATAATAATTAAAAGTATAATTATTCTTATTTTGATTTATTTTTCATTCAACCCCACAGACTACTGATTGTTTCATGTAGATAAATTTATTTACTTTTTATATGCAGTACTGTAGGCTATTCTAAACAGTGACAGCAAAACATGAGTGCATTTTTAATCATGACATAAGAGTGCTTAATTTTAAACAAATACATAAATTACAATTCGATACATCGGTTACTCGCTAAGTCGATATTTGTCTTTCGATATTATCGTTAGATCGATATTTGGTTTTCGATATATCGATGATTCGATAATCACAATGTTGGTAATATTTGCCATCCCTGATGACAACCAGTGCTGAGAGTTTAAGGTTTGGTCACACTAAACTGTTCCATCATCCGACGAGTTTTCTATACCACATTTTCAATATAAAATAGAAGGTGTTTATCAGTTTACTGTTTTTGTAGACGTCATCACCCAACTGACCATAAACAAGACCATAAAACAATAATGGCTCTTATATGAAAACGATCATTTATAAACCACCGTAGTAGGGCAACCACACTCTAGACACCATTAACTTTGCCTCCCGGTCCTTACTACCAAATTGAAACCATTATACGTCTCTACCTTCTGGCATTAAACTAATATTATTTTAGTATAAAGAAGAAATCCATAAAATAGTGAATTTACATTTCAGTATTTTGTTATTAACTGAAAATCGAAAAAAGGCACAAATAGATTTTCCCTTATTCATTCAACGTTCCAACTTAATGCTTGGAGTAAAGTAAAACCGAATTTATCTTTATTGTAAAGTAATTAACAAGAGATTAGCATTTAAAAGAATAAAAATCTGCTTTAAGGCACATGATTGGATCAGGAATAATAATTGGACTTGAGTAAAACTGTCTAAGCTGATCGACGTATTTGAAATAAATCATGTTTTATGACTCTTTCTCAATCAAAGGAATTTAAATAAGTACAACACAGCGGTTTATTTAGTCGCTTTTGGTCAGTTACCAACCAATGTTTCTTAAGTGAAACATAATTAATTGGGTCTTTCGTAATTGAGTCAACTATCACTGCCGGCCAAGACAGTAACACGGGTGACATTTTAATTTTAAATGAGCAATGACATTGTAAATTAAAATTTTATACTTTTATAAGAAAAACTCCTTTTTTGTGCATCAAATGTGCAAATTAGTAAAAATAATTTTTTAGTATTTTTTAAGAAGATAGAGATAAAATGTATAGCATGTAGCATAACATTGAAAATTAACCTATCGTAAACTTGAATTATTTCAATTATAAACTATATGTAGGGCGTTGAGGAGTGCATTATCTCCTTGGCCGAGTATCGTGCAATAACCGCTCAGAGGGCTGTTTGTGCAACAATGAGGTCAACAATGAGTTGAAGAGAGAACAAGAGCGCGGGATAACAATGGTCGGTCGGGTCAAGGACGGCCGTCCCGGGCCCAACTGTTGCGTGACGGGACACACAACAATCACTGCTCTATACGACACGATCTCCGGTCTGAAATGACTGTCTCATTAAATGTGGTGATTATACTCCTTTACGAAGAATTACAGTATTTTAACGCATTTATTGTCAACTTTGATATGAACAATTATAGTTTTAATTTGAAAATATTAAGTTCATTTTTCATTTATCTTATTTAAAAACTTGTTTTAACATACAAAACAGAATCGAAATCCTAGATGAGTTTTTGTTCAACATTGAGTGAGCTAAATTGTATATTGTCTGGAAACACCCAAATATATTCTTTATTCGTAAAAATATAAATTTGAAACTTTTTACAATCGTGATAGATATTTGACACCTACTTTTTGGAAAATTGTTTAGTCATTTCACACTAACAAAGGACGTTCTGTGGAGGATATCGTCAATATTCTTAATGGAAGCCTAGACCTTTTGATACATCACCTTAAAGGTTAAAATGAACTGAATCGAATGCCACAAACTGCATCTCTAAGGAATCACTCTGTCAGAAAGTAGAATACCTTGAATATCGACAATTGGTGATGTTGAACATTTTATTTTAACTTGGTTCTTATACAGTAATTTTTTACAGTAAATTTCCAAACATTTAAAAAATGTTTAAATTGATATAAAACTAGATTTTCATTTTGAGCTGGTTTTTTCGGTACAATTTTGATATATTTTTACTGTGATAAAAGTGTGTAAATAATTATTTATTTTATTACTTTCTTATAAAAATAAAAAATACTTTATAACATTAGAAAAGGCTTAACACTAACGCAATGCACATCATTTGGCGACAAAGTAAATGTTTGAACTATTTTTCTTCTTCAGTTTGACGATGAATTTAAAATTAAATTGTTTAACATCGCCAATGTTCAATACTCAAATAGCTCTATTTTATGATAAGAGTGATTTCTTAGAGATGCTGTTTGTGGCATTCAGTTCACTTCACTTTAACCTTTAAAGGGATGTATCACAAGGTATAGAATTCCACTAAGAATATTGACGATATCCTCGACAGGACGTCCCCAGTTAGTGTGAAATGACTATAGAATGTTCCAAAAAGAAAGTGCTTAAGAGCTATTAAGATTGTAAAAGTTTCGAACATATTTTGATTATTAAAGAATCTGTTTGGGTGCTTTCAGACATAATAGACACCCAGTATAATACAAGTAAACGTCACACAACACAAATTTGTGTTGTGTGACGTTTACTTGTACTGTATATGTACCAACACGTATTATGCTAATTAAAAAACTACCCTGTATAACTCGTCCTACTAATTATACGATAGCCACAAAATTTATTAATTTTTGCAGTAAAGTTGTTAAACATGAGACGTTAATCTTCAATGGGTGAAAATGGATTTCGAATGAGCAGTATGACTGTAGATGAGCGAATTCAGTAATTGCCGACTATTCCTTAGAAAGTGTCATTAATAAATTGCCCAATGACAAATGAACAGCTGGTGGTTATCAACTGATCCCTTTCAAAATGTGTTACGACTCTGATTGTGATCGAACTGTGAACCTTAAGCTTATGAAGATGTGCTTTAACCGACTACGCTCCCGACAAATTTGACATTTACGTAATAAATGTCTAAACAAGTCAAATTCTAGTTGGAAAATGCCGACATTTTTACAAACAACTCACTTTTTTAATTTCTTTTACCGTCAGGAATGTAGCGATATAAGAGTGTCACAAAAGATTTAATCGAAAAAAGTGTTTTAAACTTCTGTAGCCTATTTAAGCAACTAAATCAATTATAAACTTTGATTAGAAAAAACTATGAAGATGTAGCCACCGAATCACTGAAGATACGGCTTTTCATCACAACCAATGTCCGAGGAAACTTTCTTATTTTCATTAGTTACTCTCTCATGAAAGTACCTTAGTTTTGTACGTACCAGCACCTAAGGTTACTTGTTTTGTACTACAACAAGTAACATAAAATACAAATTTACAAAACATAAACACAATAACTACTAATATTAATTTTTGAATAGGAATTATATATCACATAATCAGAATTTATTACATCTAGATAAATTAAATACATTTATCTACACGAGACAAGTTTGGTCTGTGGAGTTGAATGACAAAAATTCAAAATAACAATATATATAGGTTTAATTAAAATGCTAATTATTAAAAAAAGTAATAACAGTGTAATTTTTGTTTTTCACGTTTAAAAATGACATTAGGCTTCTTATAAAAACTAAAAATTAAACAAATTACCTCACTAAACCTACTTCCAATACTTTTCAGGTAAACCATTAAAAAGTAAAAGTTTGGAAATCAATTTTCCAAGTAGTCTGTTACGTTTTCCGTACTAAATAAAGTTACTTTATTATTTCGATGCATGTTTTGTATGTATAAGAGGCAATTTTAATATATTTATTTCGAATCGTGATGATCTTTAGGAGAGAGAATAACGTTAATATTTAGTGATTTGATATATTGGACCAAAATATCGATATGGCCGATATTATCGATACTAATAAATCGATATATCGAACATTTTTATCGATATTTCTGATATATCGATTTATCGTTACCAACCCTAATTACAATGGCAGCACTAGTGTACCAAGGACTGGGAAGGGAGATCTGACTCCAGGCATATAGAGAGCTGCAGCTGGACTTGGTATACTCTCAGATTAACTGTTAATTTATAGAGCCCCGCCGTTAGTTTTGACTTTCTCCATTCTGTTACAGACCATCATATATGTGGGTACTATTACCAGTACGAGTGTTTACAACTGTGACGCAGAGAGACTATGTGAGTTGAATGTATTACCTGATGTAATGCCTATTAGAGAACCATTACTATCCAAAATAGAAGAGACGTGTACAGTAATATTTATGGGAAGGGAAATTATCAATTAATTTTTAAGTGCCAAACTTAATTTATCACCCACTCACTATACATGGTGTCTCTGAACTATCTAATAAACTATTGGTTGTTCCTTCTGGTTAATTTAGAATCACAACTATCATGTATAAAGTGTTCAATACACCTCGGTTATCCTTGGAGCCGCCATTTGTTCGTTTGTTTTACTTTTAAATTTATATATAAAAAACAAAAAGTATACTGATCTGGAATGTTGTATGGTCCTTAATAACTTAAACATCCATTTTGAGAAATTTATCGGTTTTCCTATATCGACAGCTTCAAAATGGTGGCCATTTAAAATCCTAAATAATTCGTACAAAAATAATGATATTAATAATTACACTGGATAACGTTTTTTGGAAAATTAAATTAAAAATCCAATGATATAACGTTTTAAAAAATCGGATGAAAAATAACAAAGTAAAGATAATTTATGTAACAGTATAGACAATGCAACATGCCAGTACATTGTGTAACACACATGTAACAGCTGATGATAATAATAAAGCGATTTTTTATAGTCTTAAATAAGATGTTTACACTAACTTTATTGTTGTAGTAATCAGCTGACTTAAAGACTATCACAAATTACTTTATTATAATCAGCTGCTACATTTGAGTTGCACATTGTACTAGCATATTGCATTTTAAGTAATGTCACATAAATTATCTACTCTTTGTTATTTTTCGCCCGATTTTAAAATCGTTATATCATAGGATTTGTAATTGAATTTTCTAAAAAAACATTGTTTTGTGTAATTATTAATATAATTATTGGTTTATGAGTTATTTAGGATTTAATAGTTTTAATGGCCGCCATTTTGAAACTTTGATATAGAAAAACCAATAATTTTTCTCTAAATTGATGTTTATGTTATTAAAGACCATACAACATTCTAGCTCAATACACTATCTTATTTAGATATAAATTAACAATAAAAAAGTATACAAGACAAAATGGCGGCTACAAGGATAACGAGATGTTTTGAACGTTTAAATATGATATTTGTGATTCTAAATGAACCATATACAACAGCCAATAGAGTTAGTTAATCAGAGAGTTCAGAGACATCCGTATAACTAATTACATACAATAATTTTATGTAATTAAGTAGCCTAAAATTCTCGAGATGAAGTGTTTTGTACCTGATTGTCTTGTCAAGGTTTGACCCTTGATTATATTCTTACTTACAGATATGTATTTGCTATTAAAACTGGGTTAAGTGAATTAAATTTACATAGGAGTGCCGTAGCGCTCCACAAAACATCTGATAATTTGTGATCCAACATTTAGTATTCGTTGAGAAATCTATCTGTGTATTTATAAAATCAGTACTTGAACGCCGTTTAACTATAATGACTATCAATGAGCCTGTTAATTCGCTCTTTAACGTAATGACTACATTGTCAGTTTTATGACCTCTCAGGATTTATTAGTCATTATTTTTACATCTACATTCAATTTTGAAACTATGCAAAAAAGACTAAAACATATTTACTGCTATTGAAAAACAGCAATTATCGTTGAAACTCTTTACTAAGTCTTAATTATTCACATTAAGCATGATTGTGAACATTACTACTCAGAGGTGTGAGCGTGAATGGGAATTTTACAGTACTCAAGAAATATAAATAATAATAAATTGTTATCTCTATGTGAGGATGAATATTCAAATAAAATAAAGGTTTCAGACAAAGTCAAATGTTTTGGGGAATCATAACTGTACTTGTTTTAGACTTTTAAGTAAGCCGAAATTCCCCATGTTAACACCGCCTGCACGATACCACATTATTATTAATAATAATATACTAAACTTGTAATATTACTAAATGGAAATGTCCAGTACAATAGTCAAAAACTGGGGGGGAAAAAATCAGCCAAAAGAAGAGTAATTTGATGCCAGATCAGGCACTAATTCATTTTTTCAGTTGGAAATTGTAATCGTTTATCGTCATTAGCATCATGTGATTATAATTTCTCTTCACACACCAGTCAGATATATTGTCGTACTAGACAAACAACTAAGGGGATAGTGACTGGATCTGTAAGATTTTCCTTTTACAACCCCACATCTATTGCGTTAGGTACTTTCTCCTTACCACCATTACTAACAACCCTTGCCACGTGCAACTCGCCACTACTACCCCCATCTCTTTCAAAGCGCTCCTTACGATCACTTTATCACCAACCTTTGCCACGTGCGCTTCGCCACTACTAATCCCCAACATCTCTTACAAAGCACTCCTTACGATCGCTCTATCGCCAACCCTTGCCACGTACAACTCGCCACTGCTACACCCATCTGTTTCAAAGCACTCCTTACGATCGCTCTATCACCAACCCTTGCCACGTGCAACTCGCCACTGCTACACCCATCTGTTTCAAAGCACTCCACTCCTTACGATCACTCTATCACCAACCCTTGCCACGTGCGCTTCGCCACTACTACCCCCATCTCTTTCAAAGTGCTCCTTACGATCACTCTATCACCAACCCTTGCCACGTGCGCTTCGCCACTACTACTCCCATCTCTTTCAAAGTGCTCCTTACGATCACTCTATCACCAACCCTTGCCACGTGCGCTTCGCCACTACTACCCCCAACTCTTTCAAAGTGCTCCTTACGATCACTCTATCACCAACCCTTGCCACGTGCGCTTCGCCACTACTACTCCCATCTCTTACAAAGCGCTCCTTACGATCACTTTATCACCAACCCTTGCCACGTGCTCCTTACAACTTTTACTCTCACAACACTTTCTACATGCACTAAAATCCATCCAATCAGGCAACATTCATCTGACACAGCGAATCCTTTATTTCCATCCTACCACCCTTCTCCGATCGTTCGCCTGAACCTTTCTCCGATGCTGATATTCTTGACCCAAATCGGTCGGCTATAATGCAGCAACCTTGTTACTCTTGGAAGACTTTGACATTTGAAATTCTTTACGTGGTTCTTCAACTCAATAGATACCCAGTGCAGATTTTCATGACAATGCACATGTAGCAGGATATATAGGGCGTCTCTGAACTCTGTGATAACACAATTAGTTGTTGTTACTGGTTCATTTAGAATCACAAATATCATATAATTTAAAGTGTCCAAAACTCGTTGGTTATCCTTCCAGCCACCATTTTGTTTTATTTTCACTTTTGAATTTATATCTCAAAAACCAACAAGTGAGCTAATCTGAATTTTACTTAGCTCTGTATAACATAAACATACGTTTGGAGAAAAAATATTGATTTACCAGTAACAAAGTTTTTAAAATGGCGGCTATTTAAAATCCTAAATAAATCCTACACCAATAATTATATTAAAGACTACAAAGGATAATGTTCTTTAAACAATGTAATTACAAATCCCTTTGTAATATTGCAATGTAATATTACTTTTTAATTAAACAATGTAATATTACAAATAAAATTTAAAATGTGATAAAATGTAATATTTGTGGTAGTCTGAAGTCAGCTGATTAGTAAAACAATATAGTTTATGTAAACGTCTGAATTATGAATATCACATTTACTTTATTACTATCAGCTGTTACATGTGTGTTGCATTAATTAGTTATTGCATAATTAGATCTATTATTAGATCTATTATTAAATCTAACAAAACAATTCAGAAAGCTAACACCTAAAGTCGATGAGATATAATGTTCAATAATAAAAAACCATAGGTACATTCTATGATCGTTTTATGGTTGTTAGGTTCATTCATAAAAAGCCATATTGATATATTTAGTACTAGTAGTATTAAACTATCGTAAGTTTTACACTTATAACTTGGACTAAATGGACAAGTAACCATTCCACAGCAACTTGACAAGAAAACACACACGATAGAATATTCCCATGATGCATAGGGATTGCATAAATCTACGATAAATCGATATATCAGAAATATCGATAAATATGTTTCGATATTTATCGATATTTCTGATATATCGATTTATCGTTTTCTTACGATATATCGGTTATAGTGATTTTTTAAGTCCGATGTACCATATAACTAAATATTGACGTTACTCTCTCTCCTCAAAATCATCACGATTCGAAATAAATATATTTAAATTGCCTCTTTCAAATATTCAAGTAACTTTGTTTAGTACGGAAAAACAAAACAGAGTAAGTTTAAAATTAATTTACAAACTTTTAATTTTTAAAAGTACCTGAAAAGTATTGGAAGTAGGTTTAGTGAGTTAATTTGTTTAATTTTTAGTGTTTTTAAGAAGCCTAATGTCATTTTTGAACGTGAAAAACAAAAATAACAATGTTATTATATTTTTATAATTAATATTTCAATTAAAGCTATAACTATTCTTATTTTGACTTTTTGTCATTCATCCCCACAGACCACAACTTGTTTCGTGTAGATAAATGTATTTAATTTTTACATTCAGTAGGCTATTCTAAATAGTGACTGCAAAACGAGTGTATTTTTCGTCATGAAATAGGCCTACTACAAGAGTTAGCGTATACTTTTATTTACATTTACAATTCGATATATCAGGTAACCGATACATCGATATTTTTCTACCGATATTGTCGTTAGATCAATATTTGGTTTGCGATATATCGATAATTCGATATATCTATCGATAATTCAATATATCTATATGTTGAAAATATTTGCCATCCCTGATGATGCAATGATCTATGTGTTGATTGTCATGGATGATGTTGCACTATTAAGGATAAACACGGCAAGCTGGATGTTGATTTCCAGCTTCACTGCTGGAACACTTCACCGTCACCGCACTGGCGGGCTACAACTAATATGAATCATACATTTGGCTTTTTTCGTAAGTACAATTGTCAGTTGTTTTTGCTAATAACAGATGTTGCTCTTACGTTCTTATTTTCTCGTAATTATGTGACTTAGCTGAAGATAAAGTTTTCTCAATACTAACTTCTGATCATATTAAATCAGCTATTATCAAGCACACCTCTTGTCTACTTTATGATTAGTTTTTTAGAGATTCTCAGTCACTAAAAAACCAATATAAATGTAGAAGAATGGCAAAAAAGTCACAAACAATGGCTAAATATAATACAAGTACAAATTAGTACAGTATACATATATGTTGTAAGATTTATTTCTATCAATCACATTTATCGGCTGAAACCAGATGTCATAAAGAATAACAAGAAGAAATTAAATGTTAAATACGTCTCCACATTACAAGTACTGATTCATCGATTGGAAATTCATTTTGGCTGTCAAGATTATTTTATATCATGGTGTTGAGGGCTTGTCCCGTCCCATTGGTTTAGACAGTGTGCTCTCTAAGGACGCCGATTTGTATCACCCGAGAGGGTGCGTATTCCAAGTTTAAATAGTACCTTGTTTCCATTGAGATAATAACGTAATGTCAACCCTTATTTAAATTAGTTTTCAGATCTCTCTCAAATATATTTGAGACTAAAATCCAGGTTTGAGGGAGATCTTGCTCCAAACAACGGGTTTCAGTCCTAATGTCACTCGTGTATATTTCTTTTTTTATCCGAAAAACCTCGAGAAACAAGAGAAAGTGTGGGAAACTTCATCTTCTCGGATCTATATCAGCACAGAAACTCTCTAGGGAATCAAATTCGGCCATAAGAAAGTGCATTGTATAAAAACCAGTAAATAAACTGAAATTGAACAAAGATCGAGAAACCAATAAAAGTTCACAACGGCCAGCAAACCAATAAAATGTTAACAACCACTGAAAGAGGTCATAATTACTTACTTGAACACTTTAAGTGTCCAGGTTTGCTGGTTGGCACACAATACAGTAAGTAGTTGTGACTAACAGTTGATGTTTCGTACGAGAGGAAGTAAAGCAACTAGATTTATAGTTTGTCAGTGAACTATTTTTATTGTTTGCATATATGATTATACTTTTAGCCAGTGGTTTAAACAGAAATGACTGTACAAGTGTGAAATTAAAAGTGTACAAAGACCGGCAAACCACTAAAAGTTTACAAAGACCAGAGAACCACCAAAAGTGTACAAATACCTGCAGACCACTAAAGGTGTACAAAAACCGGCAAACCACCAAAGGTGTACAAAGACCTGTAAACCACAAAAAGTGTAAAAAGACCAGTGAACCACAAAAAGTGTAAAAAGACCGGCATACAACTAAATGTGTACAAAAACCGACAAAGCACTAAAAGTGTAAAAAAAACTGGAAACTATTAAAAGTGTACAAACACTTGGAGACCACTGAAAGTGTACAAACGATCGGCAAACAACGATAAGTGTTTGTTTGGGATTTATTAAAAATGAATACAACCTCCATAAACATTTATATTTAATCTTTTGTAGAAATAAAAGCACCGCTTAGAATAATGATTGCAAATAACATTTTGTAACGTATGTACGTTTTTTATACCTTTCAGTCCGAACTGAACACGTGGAAATATATAATAAAAAGGTAATGAATTGTATGAACGTTATTGTAATCCAATGAATAACACTTTTTCTTGTTTTTTTTTTTACCAACAATTAAATTGTAATTGTTGAAAGTACTTACACATACTATACCTTAATTGACACGTGAAGAGTTGCTTCCTGCTTTAGATAAAAGAAGAAAACAACCTCGTGTAATATAACTATTTTAGTAACCACCAGTCTCGGTTATTACCATCAACACAACGTGGCTGTCCTTGACATTGCAGCTACGTCAAGGACGACAGGCATCAATCAAGGTAAACAAGGATGGTCCATCAATCTTGTGATCGCATCCTTGCCCATAAGACCTGGCCATTATGACGTCTTTGAGGTTATGGTTCAATGGTATGAATATTCAATTTCTTCCTGACGTATCATTTGGAATATGTAAATTATTGCTACTATTTGTCAACTATTGGTTTTTATCCCAACTATTGAAGTTACTGCGTGCTTTAAATTGTGTTACGCCGCCGGACCAACTTAACCTAACCTAACCTAACATAACATAACCTATCCTAACCTAACCCTGGAGTGATTAGTATTTACTTCAGAAGCCTTCCAAATAAAAAGGCATGGATGTAGGCCAAATGATAGGTTAATTCCTATCCTAAGTACGTATTAATACATGCGCCAACATTTTTATCCCGCCTTTAATGTAAAAAGAATTAAGTAGGCCTATAAGTAGTCGTGTGATTATGCACTTAATTTAAGTAAAAAAACATACACAACATTGTTGGATACGTAATATTTTGTTTCAAGTGATTTTTTCATCACTGTCAACATTACTAGAAGCGGGAGTAATATAAGTAGCCTACGTTTGCTTAGCTAAACCAAAAAATACGAATTCTCGTATTTTTATAATACGAGAATTCGTAATAATAAGTTATAATTTTTATAACTTATCACCATTTTATAAAATGGTGATAAGTTCGTATGTAACAATTATTTCTGAATTGTAACCCCTGGATTAAATTTTATTAAGCATTAAAAAAATATGAAAACAGAAAAAATTGCCCACTGAAACTGCTTTACTCACGTATAAAACATCTTCGTTTCGTTCCACCCTTCGCCTAGTTGGCGAACTCGCACACACGCCTAGTTGGCGTACTTACTTTTAGCACGCCAACTAGGTAACCTGGACAATTGAACTACTCAAGTACGTGATTGTGACCTCTTAGCCAACCGACCATTACGTTGCCAACATAAGCACAACACTCACAATCCATTATCTCCAAGTAGCACTACGCCTACACCGGTGCCGGCTGGTAGGTCATTGGGGTCAATCTCCCACCCCTCTTGGTCACTCCAACAAAGTCACAGCACTGTCCCAAGACTATGACACAACGGCTCCAGTTGCTTCAATAAATGCTTTTTGATAAACTGTGTTTACTATCTCCCATATTCGTTAGCATAGAGAAAATATTGTGATCGTCAAAAATATATACATTTTCTTTTACAAGTTGATCTAAAAATCCATTGTAGGGTCCCCTGAACCCAAAAAAGTGTTTTTTTCGAAATAACTTTTTGGTGTCTGTCCGTGTGTGTCTGTCTGTGTGTATGTGCAGTATGCTGGAGACCAAACGGACAGATAATTTTTGTATGATATTTGGTATGTAAGTGTATTTAGCCAATATATTCAGACCGTTTTTCACTTTTTTGAAACTATAGTTTATTTTTATTTTTACTGGAAAACATACAAAAAAGGAATTTCCTAAAAAATGGCTTTATCGATTTTGATTAAATTTTCAGGAAAGATGTTAATTACAATTTAAAATATTGTAGTAAAAACAGCATGTCTCTGGCTTGAATATTTGTTGAGTTATGGCAAAAAAACCTATTTTTGAATCAAACTGGTAATTTTCAAAGTATTGATTTTTTAGTGTTTAATATGGGGACAAGTTTGTGCCAATTCTTCGGAACCATTTATTTAAACGTGTTATAGTATAGCAAATTATCCAAAAAAAACACGGTATAGATACACACACTTCTTGAGTTTGTAAAAGTGGTTCCTGTAGTTTCTATCGTGCTGGAACTACTCCTAGAAGTAGATATGCTCTCTATAATATCAATGCCTTTTACACCTTTTTTAAAAGCAAATCCACTCCAAATTCCGTTCTTATGTGCAGCCCAAGTGAGTTTTTAGCTAAACTCTGATGAAAGAACCTACGCGTCTGTTTGTATAACACTTCATGATTATCAGTTACCTATATAGTCCTGCTTTTTTTCTTTGAAGATAATAACCATATTCTAATTTTTATACTGAGAAAAAGGGCACTTTTGTCTGAATGGGTTGTCAGCCAGAATGTCAAGAAATGTTCATAAAGTAGTCTAATTAAATTTTTTTTATCTGTAAATAAGACTCTGATCGTCAATATTTGGAGAGTTTCGGGTGAGATGAACGAATGTAGCCACTGTTACTAAAGTCAACATTTCACGAGGAATCCGAACCACATAGCGCGGGCCAATTCGCTCCGCGAAACAAGACATGGATTTCCATTCCAGCGGTTCTATCCGTAATATTGATCGTATCGTAACACTTGAATTGTCATTTTTACTGTAGTGGACCATAAGTTGGTTTTGCAAAAATGTAGTATTTTTAAATTTAGTTTACAATTAAATATGTGAAACTATACATTTTATTCATTTACACGATTGTAAATTAAAATCTCACAACACCTGAATCCTGCCAACTATCCCGTACCTTAGACTGTTCTAGTAGTGTTCACATTGATGGCAATCATTGTGTCGTTTCGGTTATTAAAAGGACCGAGAACAGAGCATGATCGCCTACAATATTCCCAACACTTAGTTCCAAAGTGTACAGGACTACGCCACAGTGCCAACAACTCAACAGACATTTGGAAAAAAAGCAAGGGATGTTCCAGTAGTTTGTACCTTCTGCTGGCCTTCAACAATAAGAGGCTGTCCCACTTTAGGTTGGCCACACTGTAGTCAATCTGAAATAGTTTCAGTGCTAGAGAAATACCAAGTCGACATTAAAGCTGCATGAAACAGAGTATAACGAATCTGTCTAAACTGTTTTATGGTTATTGAGAGGCGAGATTGGAAGGTGGTTACGGACCCAATTAACATCACGGCTGAGCGACTCATCAGTGGGAATTACAACGATAGATCGATACATCGAAAATATCGATAGATATGATTCGATATATCGATATATTAGTGTATCGATATTTTCTTTCGGTAATATCGATATTTTGGTCCAATATGTCATATGGCCTAATATTGAGTTTATTCTCTCTCTTCAAAATCATCACGATTCGAAAAAAAAAACCATTTAAATTACCTCTTACGCATAAAAAACATGCATTGAAATAATAATTCAAATTTATTTAGTTTCTAACGTACTAAAGTGTAGTTTATTGGAGACCAGTGTTTGGGATGAGTAAATTAAGTTCTGTGTATAATTATTCTTATTTACATTTTTTTGTCATTCAACCCCACAGACCACAGCTTTTTTCGTGTATATAAATGTATTTTTATTTAATCTTTACATTCAGTAGGCTATTCTAGTGACAACAAAACATGAGTGTATTTTGGTTATGACATAAGAGTTAGTGCATAATAGTTTAAAACAGATAAATCATTTACAATTCTTAATTTCCGTTACCCGATATATCGATATTTTTCTTTCTATATTATCATTAAGTAGATATTTGGTTTGCGATATATCGATAGTTCGATAAATCGATTTGTTGAAAATAGTACAAGTATAATTCATTTTTTAAACATTTTTTGTTCATCTTAACAGCAAGAAGGGCCTTAGAAAACGGGTACAGGGTTGGGTAAAAGTCTGGATATATTTATTAATTTTAAAACTATTTAAAGAAATTTAATGCAAAGTTGTGGTAGTTTACATGTCCCTATACCAAATATTTAGACATATTTTACTCTTTTTTAGTATAGCCAGAGGATGACCCACAAAGGAAGAAGTCTCACAAACTTTAAATTTAAGTCTAACTCGAGTTAAATTTAGTCGAGTCTAACTGCCTAATGCTTCTTACAGCTATAGTTTAGTTGATATAAAATGAAAAATTAATTAAATTTCACAAACAAACAAAAAAATTTAAACAAATGATTATAATCATTTTCTTTAAAATATCTTGAAGGTATAACAAAAAAGTTTTAGTAAATTTTATTATTTTTATTTTTTGTTAAATAACATAGTATTTATTTATTTTTTGATAAATAAATAAATAGCCACATTACCAAGGAGTATTAGTAATATGACATCAAATTCTTTGACAGGCTGTATTTTCTGGCTGAGTCATCATTTCGACATCAAGTTGGCATTTTTGTACAAACAAAGAACTTTAAAATGAGGTATAGCTCGAGGCAGGCTTATTTTTACAATTTTTAAGTCTTCCTTCGTGGGTCATCCCCTGGCCATGCGAAAAACGAGTAAAATAGGTCTACAGGTTTAGTATAGGAATATGTACATAACTACAAAGTATCATTTCATTTTTTTAACGGTTTTAAAATTAATAAATACATTCCTTTCTTTTGTCCAACCCCGTATAACCATTTAGTTACACAACTTAATGAAATGCCAGTTTCTTGTCAAACTCGGGTCCGTACATTTACGTAACAAAGGATTGATAATTTATTTAAATTCTAGTTAAATTTCTATATACGTTTTAGTATTATATTAAAAGTATGACATTTTAAAAAAATATTATATAGATTTTTATTCTACTTCTCGTTTGGGTATGTTAATACATAAATATCCCACACACTTGTAAAATTAGTTTCATAATCAATCCTTAATCGAAGATGAATATCGTCAAATTATAACGTTAGGTTCAATTCTTTTTTTTATGCCGAGTGGAAAGACTTATTAGTCCTGACTCCGCCTCTTGAATAAAGCCATTTTTCATTTCTTTCAAAAAGCTCGACGTTATAGTCTATAGCTTTGATTTTTCCTAAATTTTAAAATTACTAATAAACACCCTGGCAAGTCTTTACGGATAGTCTTTACGGAAATGACTACTTTTTACGGATTACTTACCCTATTAATATTTGTTTAGTTATTCACCAATTACACATGTACATTTAGTGATTATTTAACTATCTATCCTAATTAGGATATTTAATATTTGCCTCGATACAAACATTATACAATGTATGTACACATGAAAATTAAAAATAATACCACTATATGTAAATCTTTTATTGAGTAAATACGAGTATAAATTACACTTAAAAATTATTGCTATACTGTCAATTAAATGTACCAATGTTATTAAATTAAATTTTTACAAACTACAATTATTAAATATGAGTGATCCACCCTTTATACATCCACTTTTTGTCAAAATTCCGTTCGTCTGTTCCTTGAAAAGAGAGTATAGTGATAACCACAATAATTACTGTGTATTAAAACGGATTTTTGTTTTGTCACATTTTATGTTAATGCAAACTAATTGCACAAGATTTGAAATACTTTACAAGCTAGTTAAAAAAACGTCATCTACGACTATTCATGTTTACGACTAACTTTAATTGCAATCGAGTCAGTATTTTCAACCTAACGAGTGTTTCATTGGAAAATTATATCGAACAATGGTAAGCCCCCCCCCCCCAACGACGAATAAGTCGAATGGGGATGGCCTAGTCCATTACCACTGAGGGCGCTGTATAAATCTGCTTGTTTCATTTAATTGTCTGGACGTATTCAATTTCATTATTTCCCGCCGGTAATGGAGATAATACCGGACTTCAGAAGGTTTTTGCAAGTCAACAGACTCCCTCTCTGATTTTTTAATCACCTCAATACAAATCATTACAATACAGTAATTACATAGTAAAATCAATATGTTTACTGTCGGTGCAGAAATTGTGTGCATCCGAGTTTTAAGGTTGTTTACTGCGAAAATAAGAGGCCTATGAAAAATCATTGTTTCCATCGTTTAATGTTGTGTTATAACATATGCGTTTTAAAGTTTTATTATGATTTTTTTGTAATTTTATCCTTGTCGGAACAAAAAATATACAGGAATTTTTACTAGTTTTCACTGTGTATCAAATTTACACAATCATTACTAGAAAATCGATCAATGTGTCACATTTACATTTTAATTCGTGGTTGATAGGTATGGTTTCAATAACTTTTACAATTTTTAGAATTTAAAATTTCCAAGTAAAATTTTCTTATCAATTCCTTGAAACAATGTTTTCTTGGCTTCTAGAGGTCGTTATACTAATTACTTGGTCTTGTTGTAATCCTTATGACATCTATATTTAGGATACATTATTTTTATGTGGATACGTAAGTGCAGTGGTTTAAAATAGATTTAGATAAATTTAAATTTATTTATATCAGTATAAAACCACTGCATTTATTTAAGCATATAATTTTGATGTATCTTAACTAAAAATGTCATAAGAATTACATCAAGACCGACTAATTAATTTTACGGTCTCTAGAAGCTAAGAAAACAACGTTTCAGGGAATCAATCGGAACTTTTTTTTCTTAAAAATGTTAATTTATAAAATGTATAAAACGTATAGAAAACATTTCTATCAATAACATATTAAAATATAAATGCGACACATTGATCGATTTTTTAGTACACATTTTTTGTTTCCACCAATTCTTCATAATTATTTCAATAGTTTTTTAACATGTACGCAAATTTTTATCTGGCTTAATATATTTTTTTTGTAGTCACGATTTCTTTACAATTTTCTCCTGAACCAGGATTTAAGAGACACTTTGTTTATTATGTTGCTTTTTAACCGTAATAAATGTTGTAATATAAACATATAAGTGTAACAAATTTGTTTACACGGCCCAAGCCACGAAAAAAAACATTTTTTCATCGCAGACCTTGTTCAATTAGCAGGAGTAACAATTGCAGCCACATTTCTGCACCATTATGCAAGCCTTGACGACGGTGGGTGAACACTTACGAAACGTCGGTCGGAGAAACCTGCTCTACCGCCAGGTCACACCGGCTTTCGTTTACTAATCTCTGGGTTGTTTAGGGACTTCTCTTCCAGACTAATGAGAAATATTTAAGACGGGAAATTTGGCACTCGGATGCAATCCGACACGTTAAGTTAACAGGGGGGGGCAGAAGTGTCGGAATTATCTAACCTGTATTTACGTCCCTTTACCACCTCTTGGAATTCTGTGGACCTTGTGACCTTGGGACAAAGACTCAAATGCGATCCTACCATCGTTTCGTTACGGCAACTCTGATGAGCATTTCCTTACATTTTAATTCAGAATGAGTTGGTTACCAGGGAACCGTCATTCCTAGTGTGTCAGATACTTTCATGAATCAATCAAAGCTCAGGCAGAACTTTCTTAGGGTTAACACGAGTTCTACAACTCATTGACTTAGCTGAATAACCATTAGCCATACATTACAGGGATCAAATACACCAATTGAAGTATGAGATGAATAATTCATTGGAATCGCAAAGGAATTAACATCCAATAGGAAGCAAAAGGAACTAAGAGGTTGTAGCAAGTACTAGTAGTAAGGAAATACTAATGACTAAATTATGTAAACACTACTGTCATGTGTTTATGTTTATGTGTACAGAGAAAAGGGTGATAGATGCCATCTTGTTATGGCCGCAACAAACCGCTGAGAGGCTGTTATAAATAAGAAATTACAACTTATAAATAAGAAATTACAAGTTATAAAAATTTGTATAAATCTACAGCAGTAATTACTACGTTTCTCCTTGAGAATATGGAAGTGAATAAGACAGGAACTGACAACGGTGCTGGCCCTGCCATCCGCATGAGACTTAGAGAACTAACTACTCGACACCCTTTCAGCGCACTACTCTGTTACTTACTTTTCTGTGGTGTACTCAATTAAACACAACTTTGGATACTTGAGAATATAGAAGTGAATAAGACAGGAGCTGACAAAGGGTTGGTCCTGCCATCTGCATGAGACTTAGAGAACTAACTACTCGACACCCTTTCAGCGCACTACTCTGTTACTTACTTTTCTGTGGTGTACTCAATCAAACACAACTTTGGATACTTGAGAATATAAAAGAAGAGAATCTCAATAGAGCGTAGATTGAAAAACGTGTGTTGGAAACAGGGTTGAGACGATGAACTGGTGAGTGTAGTGTAATTACAAATAATAATAAACCTTGCACCTAGTTACAATTACTTACTGCCCGCCCTTGAAGTGAGGTACTATTTGAAAAATAATGAAAAAGAGAATTAGAACTCGTTATTTAAATTCCAGCGATTTTTGGACGGATGATTTCATGCATTAATTACTATGTTACTGTAATTGTATCTGGTCAAGCTTGGAGATGACGTCACCGAGGGGACTTCCTACAACTCTTGTGTAGCCACGATACTTATTATAGTCGTCACTTATTCCAGTCGAGTTAGCTGTGTCAACGTGGTTTTAACACAACAGTTAAGTGTCAAGTTTGTAAATTGTTTGTTTATAATCGTCTTAATGTGGGGACAATTGTACACTAAGAAGTGACTGGAATATGTTTTAAGAATCATTCAAAACGCATGGGAAAATTGTTCAGAATAAAGTTGAGATATGCAGCATTGGAACGATAAGTGAGAATATTATGTTAGGAGATAAAATCGAAGGTTTATTTCTAAACAAAAGGATACAGGAAAATTTAAATTTAATGACTACATTCCTCCATTACGTGTTTGAGAAGGCGTGTGTGCCAATGACCTCTGAGTGTTCCCACGTACAGCATTAATTATGTATATGACATAAAATAATGAGAGGTGAACCCACGACCATGTGCCTTATGTTTTCAAATACTGTACATCATTTTTTTAAATTGAAAACCATAATTTTTCAATTTTTTGTTGCAATGATCTAAAAATATTATTTAAACAGAAATAAATATTACTTGATTTTTTTAACTTTATAAAATGTTACGAGTAAATCATAGTTATTTTGGAAAATCGGAGATATATATACATGACTCCAATTTTATTCGTATCTCCATATGTTCAAAATAACACATTGAACTGTCACAGTCACTGATTGTCTGTTTGTCACGACGTGAATGTGATAAACACGACACCTATCCACGCACCCTACTACAAACTGCAATCATAAGTCAATATTTTATTTAATGAAAACGTTCATTTTTCTTCATCACCATTCATCTTCAGACCGACCGACTCTTTACAATTCTAATTTGAGACTGCACAATATCGTGTACTGTGTGATAGGAGAATCCACATATTTAGAAGTTGGAGGATGTAGTAGATGAATGTAAAGTATTCGAAACTTAAGTGATAGCTCGTTGGGTTAATTTTTATATTTGCAAATTTCAATGTTAATTTATACAAAATTCATTCTAGACGCGCAAATTGGGCATCTGCCTTGAATTCGCATATAAATGGTTAATAAAAATAGATTTTTATCTGCTTCATTAATGCTAGCCAACCCCTCCAAATATGCGTTTGAACATTACCCTCTACAGGGGTTCCGCCATCATGACAGCCACTGAACTGTTACAGCTTAGAATTAATTACATGGTCTGGAATTATGTAATACTTGTAAATTATTTTTGCGACAAAGAAATCGTTAGGCTGCGATGAACACACAGTCGTGGAATACAAGAAAACAAAATTGTACAACCAAATTTAATGGCGAGTGTCAAATGACCCCAGTCTGTATCATAAAAGTATGTCAATTTTACAATCGGTTTATAGAAATCGTATCGAAACGAAACTAAAATCACGCTCAGCATTTGACGTGTCAGTACGGACGAGTTGTGACGAAGGCCATTTCACCCACACTACATGTGGCTGGATGTTCGCTAGGCCGTTAACGAGTTGCGCACAATCCTACCTGAGTTAATTGCAGTGTCCCGAAATATTCTCGTAAATAACACAACCCACCACAAATGTCTTGAATTATACCTGTTATGATTCCGAATATAAACTTATACAACAAAATAAGCAGATACCGTATCTGCTTATTCTGTCCTTATACCATTTTGGTTATTGGGGTAACTTATACACAGTGTTTAGTATTAAGCGGTAAGTTCTGTTAAAAACTTTTTACTTTGTAACAGAAAACTTTATTAAATAAATTAAAATGTATTACTGTACATTATTCAAGTATTTAACAAATACAATACAAACACATTAATAATCTTTCGTCCTTTTTTATAAACACTGAAGGCTTTTTTTACAAGATTCACCATACTATTATGAAGGAGTATTAAACGTTATCCTTGAATTTTCACGTGTAATTTTTTAATCTTTTATGTAATTAAGATATTAGAAAACAACGATAACATATTTTAGCAAATTTATTCACATTGATAGTTCTAGAGGTTCAAGGGTACTTTGAAGGTAATTAAAAATTAGTGTGAAAGTAATTCTTTCAAAGTATAATTTCAATGTTATGTTCGCGCTGTATACAAAACCTTTAGTTACCTTATATTATCACCGATATACATCACTATAAAAAAAGGTAAAATTCATTGGTGAAAATTATATGCCTAGTTATTAGAATCTGTCGTCAAATAAACGTCAGAACAACATATTATTTCACACGTGCAATATTAATTGTTATGATTGATTGGACATATAAAATACTGTTAATTGTTTTATATTTAGTAATTATATTTATTATATAGAATATTTAGTGTTTGTATATAATTCATGATATATAAAGTTAGTTTCAGTATGAATATTTATTAGTAGAGCATTGGAAACTTTTTAGTAATTTCGTTGTTGGTGCGGCTGCAGGTATTCGCGCGCAACTCGAGCATCCCTTTACGGACCCTAGGTCATAAACCGCGCAACTCGAGCACGCCCGTTCGCTACGCGTGCTATGCTAGCCAAACGCCAATTTACACCGCCGTGGCTTATTAAGGCCACGTTTTACCATCAGTATTGGTAAAGATGTCGTCTCAGACGGTCCCGTGGTGTGAACCTCGGTTTTCAGCCAACTTAACGTGATTTCAGTATCAGCAGCAGGATCAATAGCAGTAGTGATAAAGGGGTGGTTTTATTATATTCTTTGGAATCACTAAACGAGTGGGTTCACCCAATCAATAGGAAGAGAAAGCTGTATATTCCGTCACTTGATGTGTCATCTTGTAGCAGATAATAGCAAATTCAGTACTTACGAACTTTAGGTTAAATCATAACTAGTTGGCAATAGTTGATGGTGACACAAAGAAAGACGACACTAACTACAGGGAGCGACCAGCCATTACCTCAGGTTAAACCAAACTCTCAGATGACAATAGTATTTTAATAACAATGACAAACTGGTTTTCAATAATCGAACAACATTATTTTTTCAAAATTAGTATTTTTCCTGCAAATCTAATTCTTAGACAAAAGTTTTGTTAAAACTAAAAAGAAACCAATATGTCTAATTGTTTGTCATTTATAATAGATTAATAAAATGAATAACTAAAAACTTATATAAAAAAGTATAAAAAAAAAAATTATACTTTTTAGTAAAATTTAAAAGTAACCACAAAACCAATGTGATTAATTGCTTATTAGTACAAGTAAAAGAAACTACATAACTCTTAAAAAACATACTGAGACAATTAAAACGAAACTGATTATTTAACCATTATAGGTAATAATTCTCACTTAAACATGAACAAATAATACATAAGAGTTTTATTGCAATATTAGAAAGAAACTTAACAGTAAAATAAGAAATGAATGTAGCTAATTGCTTTTTACTTAAAAAACATATATTTTGGGGTAATATTGAACATAGACTTATATAACCAGTGTATTTTGAATAACACAGTAGGTTTATGTTGTAAATTAAAATGTGGGCATGCGCTAACTAAAATGTGGCCACCACGTTTCCAAAAAGTCGCTCTGGGAGCAAATGGTAGCCATGCGTGGTGAGTATAGCAGACGTAGCTAACGTCCGTGGCTCTGAGGTGTGAACGGTCCCATTTGTAAAGCAGGGAAGGTGTATTGTGCAAAATGGCTAGCATACATCCAATCATGGACGCCACGTGTAGTGTGGGATGGCCTTCAATCGGTACCTACTACACTGTCTCCATGAACATGGCGGAACGAAAGTCAGCGCGTCCAACGACCCCAAGGTAGTTTTATAAATACCGGTTAGTTATATAGCACCCCACTGGTTTTGTGTAAAGTTTGACACCATCTTAATGAGAAGTCGGGTAATAAAGACACTAGGAATGAGTTGCCTGAACACTTGCAGTCGGTATCATACTTGAGTGGGCACTAGTGGTGCAGTGCTGTAACTCAAATATTTGGGGATTGTAACTCAAAAGTTTTGTGGAGATTGTAGGTGATAGGCTCAATGAACGGTGCTTAATACCGACAGGCGTCCGCTCAATGATCGCCATCGACGTGGACACTGGTAGAGAAGTCTGGGATTTTCATGTTGGGTGGTAGTCAGGTTCGAATGTTGTGTGGAGGATTGAACTCAGTATCAGGCTTGCCATTAGCTGAAAAGTAGGCCAATACGTGGTTTGGATTCCACGTAAGGCTATAGGCCCCTTAGTTGTTCAGCCCATTGGGCTAATAATAAATGGCTCTTCTATTGTTTAATCATATCTTTTCTAGGAATATTTAGCTTCGTTTTGGAGTACTCAAAAGTTGTTTCTGTTTTTTTTTTTTTTTTTTTTACTTAACGTTCTAACGGGAACAATCCAGATCCATCCAGCTAAATTTAGATTTGGACATCCCAAGATTTGAACCCGTGACCAGCTACATTGAAGACGGAAGTGCTAACCACTAGGCCGTACCCACTTGAGAGGTATGGTTCAAAGACAAATGTCACGACGGTGGCTATCATACACCGTCAACTGCAACGAGAAAGTGAATAATTAAGAGGATGACTTGCCAGTGTTTGAGGAAGACAGATGGGTTCTTCTGGACTGTCATGGTCTTCTCTCACGCTGATTGAATCAGTCTGGAGCGCTGGAGGAAGATTTATCTGCAGTATGCAACACTGGAGAAGTTCAGTTAATGAATGCTGGAAGAGATTTCCACAGATCTAATTCTAGCAAAACGAAACGTTGCCGCCTTATATAACGGTCGTTTTATCATTGTAAATTTACGTAAGTGTTGTCTTTAGTTTGTCAAGTGACTGCATGATTTAATTAAGTTTGATAGCAGTATAGTGACACGACCTTCAAAACTTTCATTAGAATGTTTCAAGTAATTTGTTTTATTTTTTCAGAATATTATTCCAGTAGTACCGGAAGAGGGGGTCAGTTACCCACCGAAACGACACAAGTTAAAGAGTGATGCTCATTGAAGTGATAATGTTGGCCTACTAAGATGAAATGGATCGTCAACGTTATACGCATACACAGGATGTAACAAAACTCTCTACACAAACT
Organism: Stictocephala bisonia; assembly: GCA_035578905.1. Taxonomy (NCBI): domain Eukaryota; kingdom Metazoa; phylum Arthropoda; class Insecta; order Hemiptera; family Membracidae; genus Stictocephala; species Stictocephala bisonia. The sequence goes on along the minus strand of JAQJVL010001928.1, from coordinate 86,557 downwards.
TTAGGATATTGTTCCTTGGGTGAAACGAAGAAAAAACTGTATGCAATAAATATTCTATCTCATTCCGTTTACTGTCTGCCTTTCCGTATGGGTTTTTTACTATTTAAAATTGTTAAACCCAAATTACATGTAAATAGTTTTACGACAAAATGTCAAGATACGTAATTGTTAGCATTTTTAATAAGGATAAAAACGATATACCTTGTTTTTGAAAATCAAATAAGAAACAAAGAATTTACAAAGAGTTTTGTGTGACACTGTACAGCCACACGTGCAAATGTAGGCCAACTAAAAAAAAGAATAAGTTTAGGAAAAAATAATAAACCGTATTTATTGAAAAAAGTGTAAACACTTTTGTTTAATTACTATTTATTGTTGTTATTTTTACAATCAATTGTCATTTGAATACTAAATAATGATTTAATTTGAGACCCATCCCCCCACCAAAGCTGGTAAGCGTGCCAACCGGGGGATGGCTCAAAACAAGTCGAGCGATGGGATCACGGGTGGCAGTTGGAGGGTCAAAATAACACTCGGCAGCTGAGCAAAACTAGTTTATTACCAAAAAAATCAAAAATAATTAATTAATCAAAACGGCAGAAGGCCACAATATAAATTAGGCAGAAAGCCGCAATATAAATTAGCACTTAAATAAATAACAATAAACACAAAAATTACCAAGAAACCTTGACGGTAGGTCGGCCAACCATGGCCTACTAACTGGCAAACACCCACTGTCAACAACCAAGAAAGAATTAATTTTTTTTTTTTTTTTTTTTTTTTTTTTTTTTTTTTTTTTTTAGGCAACCACGCTCTGCTACCAATTGAGACCCATCCCCCCACCAAAGCTGGTAAGCGTGCCAACCGGGGGATGGCTCAAAACAAGTCGAGCGATGGGATCACGGGTGGCAGTTGGAGGGTCAAAATAACACTCGGCAGCTGAGCAAAACTAATTTTATTATCAAGGCAAATAATAATTAAACCAAAACGGCAGAAGGCCACAATATAAATTAGGCAGAAAGCCGCAATATAAATTAGCACTTAAATAAATAAAAATAAACACAAAAATAACAAGATACAACACAATAATAACAAACGCTATAAATACCACAAACTCTACAAATACCAAAATTTAACAATTAATCAACTACAGGGTGTATGGCCTATCTGCAGTTTAGCCTGAGACACCCCAAAACGTAAGAAAAATATTAAGTCCCAAATAAAAGTGAAAATTTAGAAAACTTTTGGATCACAACATTTAAACCGGCAATTTAGCCCGAATCCCTTGATTCCACCGGGCCAGGGAGTAAGCCGGAATCCCTGGGCAGCTCCGAATTAAAATTAAGCAAAAGCACAATAATCCCCTTTTGGTGAGTTTAAAAATTAAATAATTTAAAAGAAAATATAACCCGGTACCGTTCTATTATCCCCTGACATCAATAATACAATTAACAACGAAAAAATAAATAACAACTAGGCCTAAACATATAAATAAATAATAACAGGATTGAATAATGGGGACCTAACAAATATAAAATCTAAAAAGATATAACAACAAATAAAACTAATTAATTAATAACAAGGAATATAAACTAATTAAAAATAAATAACAATAAATATAAATAAAATAAATATTAACATCAAAAAAATCTTGGGTATTTTAAAAGCTTTTCCCTCTTTAATAAAAAATAATTAAGTCCCCATGGCTGTTTCATAATTCACTGTCCAGGTTTTTAGTTTTAGGCCTAGGCCACACCAAAAGTTCCGCAAACTTTTTTCTTCTTTTTTTTATATATAGTTTTTTTTTTTTTTGTTTTTTTATAAATCACCCCCAGCTCAGCCGCCGGGAAAAGATGGAAAGAACTGACCTGAGGACTGAAGACTTCTACCCCCAAAGATGTAGGGCGGGTAGCGGGCAACTCCAGGCTCCAACATGGTCCTCAGGCCAGGCTAGCAGTGGAGAATATCGAAGTTCCCCCGGACGGCGGGCTGAGGGCTGAAAGTCCCACTCAAGGACCCTGGACTGTAAGGCACAACACACAGCACATCAAATACAGTCCAGCCATCACAACAAAATATTACACATAACAACTAAAAATATAAGGGTGCCTGATTTAACAAAACTTAACATGAAGAGACAAACTTATACATGATTGGAGGGAGAGATTAACTTTAGGCTATGAAAAATTATGTTGGAAAACAGATTTAAGACAAATTACAAATTAACAAATTATAAAAGAATTAATTACGTATATGGAACTAAAAATGACAAACTGAGAACTAGGCTATTGAAACATGAGCAATCTGTCATAACATGAAAATCAAACTAAAGATAGGCTAGGTTATTGTCCATGAACAAAAAGATGGTAAATCGGTAACTGCAACTTAAAAAGGCTCAACAAAACATTATACAGAACTACTATTAAATATGAAACCAGAGATAATAAAGCAATTAAAGTCAAAAAGGTAACAATGAGCACATGGCTCGAACCTAGGTTAAAACATCTAGACAAAGAATATAAATTTAACAAAACTCTGAAAACACAAGTAAGAACGATTAATATTATTTAAACAAAAGTATTTTCACCAAAAGGGTGATTAGATATTAAAACTTACAAAATGAACACTTACGTTTTAGTTTGTCTAGCCAAACATGGTAAGGAGGTTCGGCCGAGTAGAACTCTTCTAGAACAATCTAGACTGAACAGACAGGCCAACCTGACCGAAGCTGCTGGAACACGGAACGAAACGGAACTGGGCCAACGGCTACCAAAGTACGCAAATCGCCGGGCAAAAGCGAATCTCAGGCAGCCTGGCAGACCACGACGAAAAAAGCGAAAAATGTACCGGTCAAAACGACCCGGTACAAATTTAATCACTCTAAGCTGGATTTGTTAATTAGCAGCGGTGACCAACCAATGGTCACTGCTGCTAATGACATAGGGGCGGGGCTTTAAACTGAGATGCCAGCTCATGGAATAGTTGCCATGACAACATTAAATGGAATAACACAGTTATAGATGAATATTTATCACTCTAAATTTTACCACTCAGTCCATCTCGCATACGGCAGCTGTTATCCGACATTCCGTTTCAACCAACATACCCGTCCCGAAATCGCCACCGTAAAAACGTTTAACTTTACAAGATAGTTGAGACCGGAACTGACTTTTATGTAACGAAAATCGGTTAATTTGTTGCAGAATTTTACTGTGTACTGTATTACGTGAATTATGTAACAATGCAATACAGCAGTAATTAACTGGTCAGTTACTGTATTTTTGAATGAGCAGATACATCAATTCGCTATTATCCGACATTTTCGCTTTTCCGACGTCATCACGGCACGTATGCGTCGGTTAAGCGAGGTTCAACTGTACATGCATTCAGTACGTCACTTTCCAAGCGGTCTATCAACATGAACGATCCTATGAATAAAATGCATAAAACACCGTTACTTATCACCATAAAGACGTCATGTCTGGAGACACTTGATCTCTTACGACCTTTAACTGTTCACAAATGAGCGTTTAAACACTCAATTACAGCTAAACGAGCGCCTCGTAAAATCAATTTGTCGACTGTTCCGCCATTGTCATTTGCATGACATGTACATACAAAAGGTCTTCCCCAAACACTTAAAATTCATATTATACACACTTTGCCACTTTTGGCAGTGTACACATTGTACAAGAAATGTCAAATCTTACTAAACATGATAGTAAATTTAGTAATTATATTTTTAATACTTTAAACGGCATAAAATTGAGAAATAAAATCAGCATATTTGTTTATTATATTTACACGAAAAGAACTTATATTAATAAATATAATACCTACACAACTATAAACTACAACTCAAGAAATTCACTAACTGAGTCGCTCTCTAAAACATGTTGTTACAGTAAAATGTTCAATTTACTATTTTTTAGGAGAACTGAGTGTCAAGCTTGTGAATTAGCTGAAAATCATACCAATACTACGTGGTTCGGATTCCTCGTAAAACTGTAGATCTCTTAGTTACTCTGGTTATTGGGCTATTAATAAATAACTCTTTCTAAGGAACAGTCGACCTTTGTTAGTGACAATGACTACACTCGTTCATCTACAGTCATCGCAATCAGTCACCCCTCACATTTCCCCATATCTCTACGATCGATATCTTAGCTATGGATAGTGATTAATAATTAATAAGGGGGTGATTAGTGATGTAGTGTCTATAACGTTATTGGTAAGGGTTGACAAAACAAATAATTACGTGTCATCTCCAACAAATTACACAGTAAGTAAGATATAATGAATTATTCATGTACAGATCATTAGCCTGTATATTTTGTTATCAAAACCACAGGGAAAAATAAACAGAGGTCACTTTCTTATGGCTGCAGCGAATGCCTGTAACACGATTAAAAATAATATACATCTTTACACGTCTGTATTAATAATTAATACGATTACCCTTGAGGCTTTGGGGGCGGGGGGGACTGACAAGGGTGCTGGTCCTGTGAATTGGAGAACGAACTACTCGACATCCCAACCTCCTTACTCGACACTCATGTGATGTAAGGATTCACTTCTGTTTCTTTCTCCTCTGTGATAAAGGCTTTATGATAAAAAGTTTTCTTTTAAAGGACGTTTTTAACAGCTTGACGAATAAATTTCCAGATATATATAAAACAAAAACAAAAAAATGGAAAGATATACCTAATACCAGCTAAACACAGTAAGTAATGCTTGTCACTGTAAAAACATAATACCGCAGCAGCTGCGTCAGAGCATTCTTAGCATGAATTAAATTCTAAACATACATGAGGTTTGATTTTTCCAAAGCAAGATAAAAAATGTCCAGTTCTTTAACGATTAAAACTAACTACATAGCTATTAGTCGAACCAGTTGTTCTAGGCAGAGTGCGTCACACAAGGTGAGCTTGGGAGGGAGTTGCTATAAATTATTGATCGCCATTCACGTCACACGAGCTGAAGATAGCTATTAAGTCAATTATAATGCCCACATTTCCATAATGAGCATAGATCATATATGGAGGAATCTCGCTTAGCCCTCAGGGAATTATACAATGACCTTCTGTTACGCCAACCTTCTGCACCTTTAGAATTAAAACGATAGCTCGTTTCCGAGTGACATCGAAACTTATCACTATTACTGTCATTTACTAGCGTGTTACCATCGTAAAGGATCTACCTACTACTTTTTACATGAGCGACTTAGTGTGGATCCATTGTATAACTTATGAGTCACCATTGAGGCCTTGTGCTGTATCCTAACTACAGAGAATGACAAAGATAAATCGAAAATTATATATTAACAAAAGAACTATCGATATTTTAACACTAATATTTAAAATTCCATATATCGGAAGTATTGATATTTTCAATTTGATATATTAATGGTATCGATATTTTTAAGACATAAATATGGATATTTGAACATTTTTTTACATTTTACCATCCCTAGCTACCTGATACACTCAACTTACAGGTAAAGTGTTGTGAATATATGTAGGTGATAGGCTCTATTCTCAGTCCGTTGAACGCCGATATGACGTCTGCTCAATGGTTACCATCGACGTGGATACCACCAGAGAGGTCAGGGGGTGCCGGATATTTTCGTGGCAGTAAGTTTCAGGCTTGTAAATTAGACGAAAATCAGATCAATACTACTTGGTTCGGATTCCACGCTAAGCTGTAAGCTCTTTAGTTTCCCTCCTGTAATCGATCGAAATGATTACGCTCGTAACACTCAGTTGTCCATCTTTTTAAAACGGTGTCTTATTAATGTTACCAACCTTCATATAACTAATAATGTATTGGAAAATGTTCTGGTCGCAGCCAGGAGAACCAATCACACAATATGTCAACATGACTCAAGGCCGGTATGACAGCGTTTAATCAACATAAAAAAACCAAGGTTGTTTTTTTTTTAAAGAACGAGTGTGCGGCGTCAATTTGCATCGCAACTATCATTAGGCAACGTTCATCAAGGCGTGTTATCAAGGTCATTCTCACTCACTGATAACAGATTGTTGACTAACTCGAGTGTAGTACCAATGAGTTACAGCAACAATGAATAGAAGTGACATGTGTCAAGACTATGCAAACCAAGACTGTTTTTAGGAATGGGAAATATTTTCAACATATAGATACATCGAATAATCGATATTTCACAAACGAAATATCGATTTAACGATTTTATCGAAAGAAAAATATCGATGTATTTAGAATAGCCCACTGAATGTATAAATACATTTATATACACGAAACAAGTTGCAGCCTGTGGGGTCGAATGAAAAAGAAATCAAAATATGAATAATTGTATCTTTAATTTTTATGAAAAGAATAATGTAATAACGTGGTTATTTTTGTTTTTTACATTTAAACATGCCATTAAAATTCTTAATTTATTCATAATTTATTGAAAATTAAATAAATTATTTCACTGAAACTACTTCCTATACATATCAGGTAAACCGACTAAAAATGTCAATTTTCCACTTAACCTCACATAAAAAAAGTTACTTTATTATTTCAATGCATGATTTGTACGCATAAGAGGCAATTCAAAAGTGCTTTTTTACCGAATCGTGATCATTTTGAGGAGAGAGAATAACGCCAATATTTAGTGATATGATATATACGACCAGAATATTGATATGGCTGATATTATCTAAAGAAAACATCGATATACCGAAACATATTTATCGATATTTCCGATATATCTATATATCGTTGCCGTCCCTAACTGTAATGGATTCTTCCAAACTTGCATGTAATGGATTCGTCTTAGATCCTCCATCCCTAGACACATTTACTGTATGTAATTACAGTAAGACGTAGTAGTAGTAGTTGAAGAAATCGGTAAATATTGTATATCCATGAACTTACTAATGTAATTATATACCACAGAGAAAAAAACACAAATGTCGCTTATAAATAGATTACAACTAAGCTACATATTTATACATCTTTAGTAATAATTACATTATTTATCTTTGAATATTTGGAGGGGGAAAGAGGGGACTGACTGACAAACTCCTGAAATATCCACTCGACACACAGCCTACTTAAGCTGATTTTAAACACGCCAAAATGATTTTACTTGTGTAAAGTGTGATGGAAATCAGTCTTAAAATCATATATCATACCATATATCATATATGTATCCGTTCTTTAGGTGGAAATCAGTCTCTTTCCAGAACGTGTCCGCAATTGTCCGGCAGTGAAATATTTGTAGAGACCTGTCAAACCCTTGTCAGGTAGCATTAATATCTAGTGTCCGCAATTGTCCGCTTTTAAGACGTGTCCCCAATTGCCCGTGTCCGCAATCGTCCGGCAATCCATTCAGTGACCTATGTTTTTTTTTCCTATGTGCATACAAAATTTACTTCTCATATGTACATTTTGTAAATTTGTTAAAATCGATTTATATCAATATACTTTATTTTAATAAACCGTTTTTGTTATTTTTACCTTGACAGTTTTAAATTACTTATAAAAAAATTACTGATGTTGAATTAAACAATTAATTACTTCTGAAATTGGTTAATAATAAATTACTCTACATTAATTACTCTTAAAGTATAATTAAATAATAAAATATTTTATAAACGATAAGTCCAGCTCAATAAATTACACAGGTAAATTTCTTTACTATACTGATTATACTGAAAAAATTGAACAGCTGTAGGAACATCCTTTTAAAATGTATTTTTTAATTGTGTATATGTGGAATATAAAATAAAATAGAACTGGATTGCTAAAATAAAATATTTACCGCATATTAAAACTAGATCATCCTGAAATGTATGCATATTTACGCTGATGCAGAAAGTTTTGTCGAGATAATGCCAAAGAGCAACTCTGGGACAATTGTAAACACGTTTTGAGAGAACTGGAGTATCATTATTATTGCATTTGGAACATGAATTACCAGCAGATTGATTACATCAACATGGCATGTTTTTAGTTAAGAATCTTGATCCTTAAAACTTAATAATAAGTCTATCTATTAATAGTTTGTTAACGTATTTTTAAAGGTACAGTATTTGGTACAATTTAATATTGTTAATGTGGGAAAAGTACTGAAAAACTATCTCCTGTCGACGCAGATTGTAGGTGTACCCGGGTTCGAAGGTTGTTTTCTAAGAAACTGGAGGCCGGGAGATTTCCAATTGCACCGGGGTCAGGGATCGGCCCCAAACTGATGTGTCCAGATGCACCGGAGCCCCTTTTGGGGGGTGTTCCAATTGCACCAGAGGCCCTTGTTTATGACATGAGCCGGGAAAGTCCAACTAGGCCGGATTCCTAGTACAGTAACCCCAAGCTGACCGTGCCAAATTCCACACCCTTTGTTATGACATGAGTCATGAGTCGGTTAGGTTAGGTTAGGTTAGGTTAGGTTAGGTTAGGTTAGATGTTAGTGTTGCCACGGATAAACACAAAATTAAACATTAAATACATAGTTACCATATTTATTAGTTAGAACCTGCTATGGTCTACCATTAGTATGTGCCACGAAACATCGGCAAGTGTTTGATAGAATATTCCATTGCGAAATTGTTAAACACTTATAAACTATGTTTGAAGAAATGTAGTGGGGTGGGGAAGGAAGGGGCCTTCCAATTGCACCGGCTCCGGCGGTCGAAGGAATTTGCAGCGGGGATAAGTGAGGTGGGTAGATTTTGACCACCGGTGCATCTGGACACTTTTCGGACGGAGGAATGTTTTGACCCGTGGAAATTCCTTTGACCGCCGGTGCAACTGGATATCAGCCTGGAGGCCATGAAAAATTCAACGACACCGTTGTTTCCCCGTTTACTAGTACGTATGATATGTGCATTTTAAAATTCCATTATGACTTTTTTATTAAATGTTTTATCAATTTGAATTAATAAATTTAAAGTGCCTACTTTATCGTTGAATGTACTTACGCATATAAAAATAACGTAGCGTTACTATACATTTCATAAGGATTACAAAATGACCAAGTAATTAATCTTACATTTCTAAAAGGCTAGAAAACACTGTTTCAGGAAATATGGATGAATTAATTTTTTTTAAATGCTATAATCGTGAAATTTATAAAACTTGAAGAAAACATTCCTGACAACCTTGTATTAAAATATATATGCTATACACTAACGAGTTTCTGAGTGATAAAAGTGTAAAGTTCTTGCACAGTGAAAACTAGTATCGCTTCCGGTACTTTTTTTGTTCCAGCTAGGATAAAAATTACTATAACTTAAAATAAAATTTAAAAATTCACATATCATAACGTACAAATAAACGATAAACACAATTTAATGATTGGAATTTTCATAGTCCTCTCAGTTTCATAGTAAACAACCTTCAAATTCGGGTGCACATCATTTCTGGCCGACAGTAGTGTAGTTTTATGTTTAGGCCGATACAAACATACGTTTTATTAATTGGATATTTGTGGATGAACTTCTTTGTTTTGATTTAAATAGGCTATCAGATTAATTTAATTACGCTGGAGTCAGTAATGTTTACATTGCTTGCATTCATCTATGTTTGTGTGTTGTATTACAGATAGCCGTATAAAACCTCTGAGACACTATTTTTATTTCACATGAGTATATTTAATAATGTTTTAACACTCGTAAATTGTATTTTGTGTATGTTTGTATTTTACTTTCTCCAATATACTTTAGCATTGTGAAAGTATTGTGATTGTAAAAAGAATTTTTTTCAAGTTGGTCTAAAAATCCATTTTAGGGTCCCCTGAACCCAAAAAAAGGTTTTCCGAAGAAAAAAAAACATGTTGTGTCTGTCCGTACGTGTGTCTGTCTGTAAGTATGTGCAGTTTTCTGGAGACCAAAAGGATCGATCAATTTTTATAAAATTTGGTATGTAGGTGTATTTATTCAATATATCCATACATTTTTCACTTTTTTGAAATTTTTGTTTATTTATTTTTAATTTTTTTTTAATAGGCAAAAACAGAAATATATATTTTTCTCAAAAACGGCTCAAACAATTTTGAATAAATTTTCAGGAAAAATGTGAATTACAATTTTAAACACTTTAGTAAAACCGCGTGACTCTAAATTGACTAATTCTTAGTTATTGCAAAAAACATATTTTGGAATCAAACTGGTAATTTTCAAAGTTTTTAGTATTTAATATATGAGGGTAAGTTTGTGCCAATTCTTTGGAACAATTTATTTTTCCATACTCTTATTTAAGTAAAATAAGTGTTTCGTTTGAACACATTCCTTGGAAATGTAAATAACTGAACATCTGTTTTTATTTACGTGTGTTTTTACATCTTTTAATGTTCATTTTTAAAACAATATGACAATAGAAAGGGAAAGGGAGAACGTTTGTGCCAGTTACCGAGTACCATTTATTGTATACTGCATTTATATTTGTAATTAATTAAGGGACTACCAATAAAATCGCCCAGCTGTAACAAGGTAACTCTTGTGTAGAGAATTTTAATTGACTGTTAATATGTCTAACCGAACGTAACTGACAGCCGTTTAGTGTCTGTTTAGTTATTGTTTAAATAATATTGTTAAATTAATAATTAAACTTGGATGACGTTTCATACTGCTTTAAGTGTTGCCAATTATTCACATAGGTTTTGTTTCATGGTATTATTGTATCTAATCATTTGGCGTGCAATAACATTTATTTTATAGTATTTATAAATGTTAAAAACAAGTTATTTTATTTTAATTATTAAGAAGCTCAATACACGCATTTCTTTTTAAATGAAAAACTTAACTCATAATTATTTTATTTTGTAATACTAGTCTACTAACAACTGGAAAATGTTGTTAATTCATTGAACTATTGAAGGAAATCGAAGACATAATATATATTATATTCAACATAAAAGTCAGGCAATCAGGCCTATTTCAACATAAAAAAAATAATTTATTTTTATTGACAGTATTATTGAGAAAAAAAACACAAACTGAGTTCTTAATTGTTATCGTTTTTCCACATTTGTAAATTATAATCGTAAATTGTAAAAAAATAAAGATCGTCCCACGTCAAGAAGGCATGTAAACAATGAGGTTTGAGACCCCAAATTTTACGGTATTCATTATACTAACAACAAAAAACCCGATTGCCCAAATAGTAGTACGTTTTTGAGTAGTATTTAGTAGTAAGTTTTCTCTACTATTTTCACTATTTGCAACATTTAAGAACTATATAGTTCAACCAATCACCTGCTAGCAAAATAATCAGTACACAAATAAATTAAGTTTATAATAACTGCTTATATTTTCTCTAAAGAAAGTGATACTTTGTTAAAGCGAAATTAAAATTTAATAAATTTATTATTTAACTAAAATAATCTTATGTGAAGAAGTTTTATTTTTACTTCAGATTGTGAAGTAAAAATTACCTATAATGCATTTAGACTATAGGCATATAATGGTAAAGATATTACAGAAAAAATGTAACTGTTATTTGCTGTATTCTTTGACGTTTGCCTGTTTTCTACGTTTATAATTTAATTAGATCAGTCGATTTTCCAAATTAATTAATAATTGAAAATCACTTTAACTTAACATTTTCCCCAGAAGTTTAGCTATATCAAAAAGAGCTTTCCTTTTTAGTAGTTTTAAGCACTACAATGTTTTCAAGAGAATGTAAACAGTATTTTAACAGCTAAAATAATAATAACAAATTAGGTAAATCTATCCTGTTATTTAGCTGGATTCAAAATAATTATTTGGTAATAATATCAAATTGATATTATCATTATTATTGATTATTATAAGTGATATATAAATTGGATATTTGGCCAGCCAATCGTATCCTAAAACTATAATCTAGTTTTCCATAATCTGTAGTACACGATGCATTAATTCATTAATATTTTATAGTGATGCATTTCCGCTATTGTTCCTTTCAATGCCAACTTAGCGGAATGAAATGTTGTTCTTAATTGTACATTTTTCTTCCTGTTTTTCCCTGTTTCATCACGCGCCTCCCTCTAAGTACGTTTCCCTCACGGACCGACGGCGGCCAGTCCTAACAATGGAAGTGTTGGGCAGCGCCTACTCTCCCACAGGCTCACGTCCGACATCGGCGATTAGCGTGGCACGTGCTGCACGGGAACGGAAGGAAGAAGGTAACAACGAAAGCGTGTCGTGGAAACGCACGACTTTACTTACGTGGAATGTTATTGTTTTCTGCGAAGAAACGTTTACGAGTTGCAATTCGACGTTTCACTTGTAGCTCGATTACAACTGGACGTGATTCGATTGCCGTTGTGAAATCTATAATTGTCGCAAAAAGATATATTTCACATGCTCTTAGAAATAATTCAGTTCTCAATGTAAAATCGAGAGTTGTCATAGAGAAACTACATTTAACTTGCACTTAGAAATAATTCGATTTTCACCGTAAAATAAATAGTTGTTATACAGAAAGGACATATTACTTGCATTTAGAAATAATTCGTTTATCATTGTACAATCAATAGTTGTCAAACAGAAAGTAGGCCTACATTTTACTTACATATAGAAATAATTCGTTTTTCACTGTAAAATTGATAGTTGTCATACAGAAGCACATTTCATTTGAACTTTTTAAAAGATAGTCCGGTTATCACTGTAAAATAGATAGTTTTCAAACAGAAAGTACATTTTACTTGCATTTAGAAATATTTAGTTTTTCATTGTGAAATCAATGCTTGTCCTACTGAAGCACATTTCATTTGTACTTTTTAAAAGATAGTCCGGTTAGCACTGTGAAATAGATAGGGCCTTAGGACATGATTTTAAAATGAATAACTGTCACACAAAAATGTTTCGGTTGTGATTGTGTGACCGAAACTAAACAGATATATTTAACTGTTTTAAAAGTGAATGTTCATGTTCAAAATTAATATTTTTCATGCTACCTGTTATAAGTTAAGTTATTGTGTAAATCCCTATCATATTCCACGAGCACTTTAGATAGTTGCATAATACACGGCCATACGCATTTTGTGATAAAACTTTTAAAAAAACACAGTTTAATTTTTATTTAATTTATACAAATAGCAGACCTCTAAAGCAATAAAAATTCTATTGATTTTGTGTGACGAAAACCAACTATACATGCAGTCAGTGACTGATTATAGCGGGCGAGTTGTTTTTGATCATTATTATGGCTTAATCCACCAGCCCTCGAAGTCTGTCAACTTATAAGCGACCTTCAACAGTATTAGAAACCTATTGTTCACACAATGTAGAGTATTAGGGATGACGGTGTGAATCTATTTCTGAATTAACATTCACTAACATGGATGAAAACAGACATATTACATAATACGTTATAGTAACAACGAGGGTTAGTTTTAACTTAGGGAGGAGTAGTTCTTTCCCCGAGGATGAGGAAGTGGTCCACCCTAATGTGGAGGGTGAGTGGGTGGACCCTAGAAGAGCCACCAGTGGCAAGTCTTTGGTACATATTAAAAATAATGGAGAATTTTATAAATAACTATTCCTATAATTTTATGAACATTATCATCATAGTAAAATTAATTTTATTTGTATTAAAACAATTACTAGAGGAATAAGATAATCTCCAAACAATGAATTTCCTAAAACGACTCACATTTTTTAACTTTGTACCACAAACCAAATGACAATTATCCTTTGAGGAATTATTATATTAACGAAAACGTTAACTTTGGAATGTATGAGAATTCTCTCCCCCTTCAAACAAAAAAAGGGATTCTGGGTTAAGTCCAAATGTTCAAATAGCAACCCTCGTCAAATTAAACAGGGTGGAAAAATATGGAAGCGCTTACATAACAACGTTATTTTGTCATAGATAATTTAATTCGTTTTAATAATTGTGTTCCGTAAAGAATAATTGTTGATCAGAATAATTTACTTGAAACCGTTAAATAGTGGAGAAATAATATTTTTCAAATTAGTTACTTTGACATTCAAATGACCGCTACTCTGGAAATTATAAACCTTTCGATGTCCGGCTTGCGGCAATTAATTTCTCTTGAATATTCATTTGATACCAATTTGTTTATATATATACCTTTCATTTGACCAACGATCTAGGCTTACGTTGAATATTTTCGTTCAACTCCTAATTGGGGCGTCCCCATAAAAAGATTAAAGTCGCTAATGGCGTCAAAATGTATGTTCTTTGTAACTATGATCACGTTCAAGATTTCACTTTTACAAGTAAAGTTGTACGACAGTTGTGAAAGCGTTTCCATATGTTTTCCACCCTGTTCATCATCTTAATGAAATGAAATGAAATGAAAAACGTTTTATTTTCTGAGGCAAAGTTAGGACCATTAGGTCCTCTCTTACACTTAACCTCATAATAGGACTTTACAAAAGAAGAACTTCGCTAATACTAATACTAGATGTGTCTAACAGCTAGAGCCTCCTAAATATTGAATAAATTACATTAAAGTTGATAAATCTCGTCCCCACCTGTTTCTAGTAAATAACTCTAAGTGTTATTTCTTAGTGAACAAAAATGTGTCCTAAAGGTAATGAGGACAGTGTGGGATTATTGGACACCCTTAGTTCATAAATAGAAACTCATTTTTTAACAAATTCCACAAATTTAATTTTCATCAAGAGCGCTTTCGCCGGTTAAGGCATCTTCAGTTGTACATACAGTATAAACAGAAAAAATATGTGAATAAAAATAACAAAAAATCACACGCAATTTTTTTTTTTTTTTGTGATTTAATTGTATAAATATAAATATTATTACAAGTATAAATATTAGTTATCGGGTATGTAAGTGCAATTTACCAAACACAATCCTCCCCTCGTCCTTTATTTATGTACATATTACGACTGTCGGGAGCACAGTCCCCTTACACTGTTTACACACAAGGTACTTCACGATCTCAACTATTCACACACCTTACATAAGCAAGGCACTTGAAGAACTTGCTTATTCACCCTATACGTACGCAAACACTTGACGGCACCTCATTTCGTAGAGGTACACATAATACATTGTGGACCCTCCCACCTGTTCTACAAACATGACATTCATTCTCTCCCTTCCACTTCGATAGACTCAACACTCGATAGACCATTTGTTCCACTTATAAGCCTACTATGTTGTCTTTCTTCCAAACGATCAAACAACGCTTTCATTGATTAACTGAAAAAAATCTGTTCATCGAAAACACGCAATCGATCGACCTCAGATACAAAATTGTTGCGCGAATCGTCTGCTTACTAACACGGTATCGTTTGTTCGTCGGCACGCTTTTGCACAGAAAAAGAAGCGACAGAGGTCGGGTGCCGGTTACTCAGTCCTCCAGTTCACCAGATGGCAGAGCCAGCACCTTATCAGTCCATCCACTTATTCCCCTTCAAATCGTCAAGGATAAACGTAGTAATTATTACTACAGATGTGTAAAGATTTACATTGGTTGTAATATATTTATAACTTCACCTGAAGCGTTCACTGCGGCCATAAGAAAGTGACCTTTGTTCATTCCTCTATGGCTGTTGCATGTTTGTCGGCACGTGATTGTCACTTCGATGGATCGTTCGTGATATGTGATCACCGACAGTCGAATGACTCGTCTTTCACGATTGCTTCCCCGTCATTGTGCGGTCGTTTGTTTACCCAGATGCAGCCGTGCAGCCACTGTCGTTCTGCTGGCTAGCTACGTGGGATTCACCTCACCGCTCCTGTTTTTCTCCACCCCGTTCGTTTTATGCAAAATAAGTTTTGCTTTTGAAAAAAGCTGGCTTTTTTCAGCTTACTTTCATTAAACATTCAGTCGGTTTACTTGTATTTTATTTCTGAACATTATATTACTTAGGATCTTCTCGTACATGTGTCGGAAACCTTAACAATTTCCTATAGTGACAAAGGCAATACAGCTCATTATTCAGGGAGGAAATTGGTGAGAATTTCTTGAATATTTTCTTTCAACTAATCAAATATATTAGTTTAGGTTAGGTTAGGTTAGGTTAAGTTAGCCATGATTTACGTATTATTTTGTTTAAAAAAACAACTTTTACTGAGTTTTATACATACAGAAGATGAGCTGGCAAAAACCGAACAAACCAGCATTTATTATTTTTATATCCTATACTTACTATATTTCAACACTAGGTTATAATTTATTTTGCCTAATAGAATTTTAAAACGTTTGTATTGTTAACTTATAAAGCATGTTTTTCTGTCACCACCAAAGCTAGATAAGTGCATGAAATGTCAATAAACAAACACATTTTTAGAATAAAGGTTGAACAATTAACTAATTATTACTAACACTTACAAATATTTAATTGTTTTGTTTTAGTAGCAGCACATGATTAGTTACGTTGTACAAAGTCGGATAACAAATGTCGATGATATTTGAGGTTTTCAACAAATATTAAAATAACCAAGACGGGCGTATAATTAATCATTTTGGGAAATAAAATAAAAGTAGTGTGATTTAATAAAGTAAAAGGAATATTTTAATTTAGGAAACATTTACACGCTTCTATTTTTTTTTTCTATCCTTTACTACAATGCTTGACAACAAACGTATTGAGATCACCTGAGGTCTCCCATTGTTGTAACAATGACTATTATAAATGGAAGACAACAATGGGACGTAGCTTCGTTAATTGGGCGATCAATAAAGTAATTACCCGCAGGCGTTTCCAATGTAATACATTAGTGTAGTAAAATAAATTTTGAATTGTTTTAGGCCTAGTAAAAATGTTAGTGCTCTTAGATGTACTGAATTTTCTGAGAGAAAATTCAATTTCTTTATGGAGTAACTGTACGTGGCCAATTTGGTCTTTATACGTACAGTACGTTACTCATTAATAAACTGTGTGACATACTTTATTAAAATGTTGAGAATTTAGTGTACAAAATGTACTAACCAATCTAGTATAAAGTAAAACTTAAAAAAGTATTTTTTAAAGTGAAACCAATTTTTTTCATAAAAGACACCAGTACAAATTTTAACTCAATTAGAACAAATATTTTTGGTGAAAGAGTAGATTAATAATATATAAAAAATCCATCACGATATTCTAATATACTGTAAATGGAGCTTTATGTACTTTTGTACAATTTGCGGAGTGGGGCAGCTGGTTACAGTGAGGGAGAGAGAGTGAAGGGGAACACGTTGTACGTGTGTTAGTGAGAAAAGTGTTAGCTACTCCTAGACAGATGCCTGGATGAACTCCCTTGAACTTGTTAATTGACAGTAGTATTTTTAAATAATCAGAGAGTTGTAGCTCTAGAGTACTTAGTTATAGCCTGTTCATATAAAAAATGATAGTTTTAATCATGAAATAATTGTACAATATTCGGGAATTTAGTGATATTTATTTTATGCACAGTGGCAGTAAAGATATATTGAACCAATATTAGACGATAGCCATAGTGTGTACGAGTGACCGTTTCAAATGACAACTAAATGAGGCCTATTGTACGACCCGTTCAGATAGTCACTCCAGAGCTATTACTCATCTACACAAAATGATTTCACTCTTCCATCCTGCTCACTGCAGCATTCTACGTTCTTTTTTCCCTTTCTTTTCACGGGGTCTCTATTTGGGGACATGAAAATTGAGAAGATTAAATTGTCATTCAAGCTACAAACAAAACTATAAGAGTTGTCTTAAAAAAGAAAAAAAAATAGCCTAAAACGGCAACAACATAACCTCCCGGGAAAGGTGCTGCCTTGGCACAGCAAAGCAAAATACAATGTTTTCTGAAAGACATTTCCTTACTTTCTTTCAATACTACCAAACTCCACAGCTCACTGCCAGAAGACATGGTTGGCATGATTTTTCTTGCTAAGAGAGTGTAGCTGCTAAGAGGAGTTTATTAGCCCCCTCCTTTTACAGTGTTCGGGGGGGTTTGTTTATGCTCATACCAAGAACTAAGGCACTTTTTATGTAACCTATAAAGTACGATTAGTTTTAGGAAATGTTTAAATTGATCACTTATTAGAAAATTTACGAATTGATGATTAATTACTCAATTTATGATTCATGACGCTATTATACAGTTATGTATGTTTTTGAAATAAAGAGGTTTTGAATTGACTGATTGCCGTAATTGTTCAATACAACCAAAAACATTCAAGAGTATTTGTTTCGAGAGTATTTGTTTCGAGAGTATTTGTTTCAAGAGTATTTGTTTCAGAAAAAGTGTACATTTACCTATTATTTTTATCCAGATAGAATATAACAATAGTTTTAAATTTGATTGAAACCGGCTCCAATCTATAGCCAAAATATTTCTTTATTAAAAAAACTATCCAAGTTAATTGTTGATGGTTTATAATATGACATTACCTAAAGTAACAAATCATTACGTGCCTTTATACGCTGCGTAAAAGTTTTCCATTTAAGTAAGGCAAATAAATACCATCGTTTAAAATACTAGAGTTAGCAAGCTTCCCAATATAATGAAACTTAAATTTTATGGTGAAATAAAAAAATACTATGGTTGATTATTGTGAATACATTATAACATATAGCATTTAATGGTGCTAATGGTTTGGTTTTATTCATGAGAGAGGATATTCGATCTCCTTAGAAGTAAAAGTATACAAGATGAGTTGTATATTGTATTTCTATATATATATATATATATAAAAGGCAAAACCCTGGTTAACTCACTCACTCATCACTAGTTCTCCAACTTCCCATGTAGCTAGAGAGCTGACATTTTGTACACTGTTCCTTCAGGTCTCAAAAAGGATAACTAAAATATTTTCATCTTGATAAAGTACTCCTAAGCGGTAGAAACCGCCCGTAAAAGATTGTTCCATAATGATAACATTGAATTGGTTTAAGTAAATTAATAACAGCTGTTTTGTAAATTTTGTACAAAAAGTTTTTAATTTTTTATGTTTGACATTATACTGTTGATCCTACAGAACAAAGCTGCTTTGTGATTTATGCATTTTTAATATCATACTATGAGTTTAATCTTCAGCAACAACAAAAATGAAATGAACACGTTTGAAATATGCTAAGTAATACCATTGGGTAATACTAATAAATAGATAGCAGCAAGTAGTATGAGCAAGACACTGTAAATAAATTTAATAACGATATTTTACGTTATACAGTTAATCTACTTATTTGTAGTTAAAAATCACATGCCGAGGCCGAAGGCCGTGGTATGTAGAGCGCAGCGAGCGTCGGGGCTATATATATATATTTAATTTCGTGAGGCGAATTGGTTGCGTAAAAATTCCAAGCGTTAAACTCCACCTATGGCCTTCGGAAATATCACAATTTAAAGCTCTGATATTGTACATGGCGGGAAAAATAAAAGCTTCGCGATTCGCCTTTAGGGCTCCGCCCCATTACGAAGGCCTTCGAAGTTCCCCTGTTAATCTTATGTGAAGAAGGTTTCTAACTTTTGTTTTGATTTATTGAGTCCAGCTGTCAATAAGAGAAATTAAATATTCCAGCTTTTAATGTTTTATACTCTAATTAACAAGATGCAAGGCCAAACCTTTAAGAAGCTGGTGTTTAATTGTATTTTAATTATATTTTTGTACCTTTGCATTTAGTAGAGTAAAATCTCCAGATGGAATTAAAATTGTTTACTGAAAATACAGTCGACCTAAACATAGAAATAAACAATCCTTACACAAAAATATAATGAACAGAGAAGTTTTAGCAGAACAATAGTATCTGATTAATCTGTATGATAATTAATTTTACAAAACTATAAATAATAATGTTATACATTAAATATTTAACAGCAATATTTTAATTGTATTCATATAGGGGCTTTTGCCCCAACAAGCCACTAGTAGTATGTACTATTAGTCTATTTATTCACGAGAAATAGACAAATTTTAATTCTGAAGTGAGTATTTTTGTTACACTTTTTTAAAGAAAGAAGTGAAATCCTTAGTGTGTCAATATAGGTTTTATTCTTGTAGTAAAGTGTATGTAAACATCCATACCTACTTATACAATTGTTGAATGTTTTTTTAATTAACGGTACACTTGAGCAGTCTCATTAATTGTATAAATAAATACCATTAGATCTACTAAATCTCGACCGTAGAGTTCATGATACCAGCTAATCTCTCCGAGAACGGTGTTTTTCAAATAAAATCTACTTCATAAGAAAAATTTTCAAATAAAAGTACAACTACCTTATAATTTCAAAACAATTTTACTTTATGAAACAAAAACCATTAAACGTGCTTTTCTTCGGTACACCACAGAGAAGAAGGAAACAGAGGTCACATCCAATAGTGCGTTAAATGTGTGTCGAGTAGTTATTTCTCCTTTTCAGTCCCTCCCTTATTCCCCCAAATCCTCTAGAATAGACGTAGTTATTATTACTACAGATGTATAAGGATGTACATTAGTTTAAATATGTTTATAACTGCCAGGGAGGTGTTCCCTGCTTCATAAGAAAGCTACCTCTATACCTTTTCCCTCTCCGCTTAAACCCAATAATTGTGGTGATTCTTATAACGATATTTTGGTACAATACATTCAAAAATATGGTAGAAAATTGTTCGACTAAACCTTTGGAACATAAATTTAATATGGTTCGTTTTATTATAACTAAAGAAACAAATATTTAGAATTATTTGATGCGTCTGCTTTCATTAAATGTAATACATTTAATTAATTAATAAGGAAATTTGTCTAAATGTTTAAGTAGCAAAATATGCATAGGAATAGTAAATCGCCACTTTTTTTAGAAGTTATTTTGTTTTCATAACGACCGACGATAAAAGATAATCATTAAAATATGCTTCGTTATTCTATTTGAGCATGTTCATTGCATTACAATTTACATTATAAATATGCATTAATAACTTATTTGAATCGATATATAATATATAGATATATATCTATATATATCTATAAAAGCCAAATACCACTCACTGACTGACTTACTCACTGATCGCTCTACAGCCCAAACGGTAATACCTAGGAAGCTGACATTTTTACACAATATTCCTTGCATACTGAATGCGTGCAATAAGAAAGGATTTTGGGAAATTCCAACTCTAAGGGGGGTTTTGGGGGTGCCAAAAAGCCCCAAAAGCGTAGTGTAGTCGATCCAGTTTTTTTGGCTCTACTGGCTTAACCGTTGAACGAATTTAAAATTTGACAGAAAATCGTTAGTCTGGAATTATCTACAACTTTGGTCTCTTGCCTTTTTTCATATCTCTCACCGTTTGGCTTAAAAAAGCACAAACTTCCAAAATGTCATCAAAAAGTGGAGAAATCACGCTGTTTTTGGCAAATATTTCTCTAATAATTAGTTGGTTTAACTTTTTTGACACATAGTATTATGGTAAAGAATGTAGTTTTCAACAAATTTCAACAGCTTTAGCACCCGAACAGCCCAAAAACAATATTTAAAAATAAATATGAAAAGCAATATGTCGGCCATAAGTGCTGTATTTGACTAATTTAATTAATTTTTATAGCCGGTTTTTTCTTATAGTGTTTTAGTTTTAGGAATAAGATAACGTTACCAGGATAAAATAATATATTATTTCTTTACTAATTCTGACCAACTATAATAACTTTATGTCTACAATGATAGGACCTAGGATATTGAACCGTTGCACGTACATCTATCTATATTAAATTTTTATATAACGACTTTTGTAGTCACTTGAGTAGCTACTAAATTTAACGAAGTTTGTTTAGTTAGCTGTTTTTTACTTATATAAAACTAACAGTTAAAGAGGGTGTGATGCATAAAATTGATGTCAGACTCGATCATGAATGTTTGGGTTTAGTCTGAAGGTCAACACTGATAACACACCTCCCTCCCTCAGAGAACAGACATTCTTGCACACAGTGTGGTTTGTTCAGTCCAGTTGCTGTTCTGTTACAGACCGCTTCCGCGCTTTCCTAAACTACTACTCCTGTTGGATTCAGTTTAAAATATTATTTTAAATTTCTTATTAATTCTTACCTTTCTTTTATTTTCAATTAACTTACCGCTAAGTAATTAAGTAAATAACCGTAGCAAAGCACGAGTACTCGGCTAGTATCTTATATGTGTACTTTGTTTTTTTCTTATATCCGCAATAAATATACAGTATAAACGATCGGTTAATATAGAATTGTAATACATATGACTTAACGGCTTTGATTGGGCCCTTTTCATGTTGTAAATTGCTAAAATTTGGAGAAAAAATCCGCTGTCTTTCAAAGGTGATAAAAAAAACTTAAAAAAAAGAACATTGTTCATTAACAACTCCAATGCATAGTTAATTATAACAATCAGCCTCGATGTTCAGTGTATTCACGATATCAGTAGCTCAAAACAAAACATTTTTTATCACAGAACACTGATAAATGTTAATTTACAATTAGAACTGATATTCAATGACCCCATATATCTAAGATATACATTATTTAAACCTAAGCTGAGCGCCTCTTTCCACGTTGCTTATATTTTGTAGTCCTGACCCAAGGTAAACAAGCCCAGGTCATTTACTTATTTCCAACATCACAAACCACAGAAGAAAATATTTTTGACAAACTCTTTCAACAAGTCTTACACCAAAGCAAAATTGTACTGCTGAGGGGGGAGGATTGAAAATTTACGTCAAAAGAGCATTTTGTGCCGGAACTCCAGTAAATATATTGAATGAAATAAAGTTCCCGATACGTCAGTCCAAACATGATGTTGACTAATTAATAAACGCCAACGTAAACAAACCGTGCAAATTTATTTATTTATTTTTATTTATTCATAAGACGCCGATCGTCAAGATATGGGCGAATATGGATTTCGAATGAGTATGATGAGTGTAGATGAGCGAATGTTTTCTACAATACAATACAAAACGTTTTCTACAAATTTCATCCGCTTTCCTGATGATATTACAACTTGATATTTTTTAATATATAGCACAACACTCGTTAAGGAGAGTATTTGCTGCCCTTAACCAACTATCGTTATCAACAATTTCTGCTACCCTCTAACAATGCTCGTTGACAACAATATCAACTATCATAATACAAACATTTTTGACGATTTATGCTTCTCTTAGACATATTGTCCGACCTTATCTAAATTTTAATCGTATATAGATTTATTAACAGTAGAATCGTTAAAAGTGGCTCAACTTCTATTATCCAATTGTTTTGAAAAAAATAATGAAAAAAGGACTAATTTTTAAAGTAGTAATAAACTACAATAACTGAGAATATGTTTTGTTGTAAACTCCTAAAATATACTGATTACACCCAAGCAAAGACACAATAATTGTAAACAATCAAATTACAGAAAAAATCACATTTTAAAATGATAAATAATACAGTATTAATAAAACAAAAATAACTGTTCCCAATAAAATCCTATAAATATTGTTTTAAAAAATCAAAGCAAAATGTTCTATCAATTTCACAAAATCAGATATCAAAAATCGTACATACCTCTTTTATTCAAAAAAGGGATGGGCAAAATTCCGCTATCCACTGTAAACGATAAATCCCGAAATTCCACGTCCATGGCCACATTAATTATCGCACACGAACACAGGGATAATACTGACGAGAGGAAACGAACGACTATCGGACTCTTAACGGAGCCCAGTAGAGAGAGACTGCGCTCTAACTGAACTGCCCGTGCCGCCGCCAGGGTCGCTGGTAGCGCCCACAACAACGTTTATTGTTGGTGCGGAAACGGAAATGCACTTATCAGCTGATCACTGCACAAGAGAGGAACAAGCTCAGACCATTACAGAGTTGTAAAAGAAGAGTTACGGCACAAGCTTAACAATAAACAATAATTATGTATTAAATTAGATAATTTCACTTCTCTTAGATGTTTTCTCAGATTATCGCTTTAGTTTCAATGTTATTACTATGCAACTAACTATTGTAAATACCCGTTCTTATTGTGGAATAAATTGTGGGACGGATATTTTAATTATTTACTCAAAGTATGTTTCAATTTGTTTTTGAACAAACTTGGGTGTTTACAACATTGAAGTAGTGCAAGACAGTGCCGATACAGAAAAGGTTATATTTTCTTAAGCAATCAACAATTCGTTAAAAATTCTTAATTTTGTCGTTTTTCTTGAGATTTCCCACTTCTATTATTCAAAAATGAACTCTTAAGTCAACTAGCTTTCGTACGGTGACATTCACCATAGTTTAACAATGGCTGATTGGTGGTATCGGGATATTTACTATCTACCTTAGTTTACCTTTTTGATTTTTAAAATCCTTTCTCAGTACGCATGTGTAAAGACTACAAAGCATTTACACAATTTGTAGAAATAAAACTCAATAAAATATACAAGTTTATAAATTATGTTTGAGGATAAACACTTGAGAAGAATGTTCCTTAATTATGTTTCAGTTCTTAACCCTCCAACTGGCACACGTCGTAATTGCGCCTGTTTTAAATGCCGTCGTTCCAATTTACGGCTGCCGTAACAGCTCCAACGCGACGCGCTACTGCTCCGACATTTTTATGTTTATTTATGCAAATTATTTGTTAGTTTATTGTGCATTTCATGCAATTTTCTTCAATGTATAAGACCTTTTTTATCTTACTGGTCACTATAGTCTGGCTAATGTTGAGTGCCAAATTGGAGTAATTGGTTTGTTCACATTTCAGTAGCTCAGTATTACGAGCCTACTCACTTGTTCGAGTTTTCGTGTTGAACTGGAGATAGGAACATAATAAACCATTAGTGGTATCCATGAATTTGCTCACAAATATCAACAGAGCCTAGTGACCTCTGTTTATTTCTTTGTGTCAAAATGTTACAGAGGAAAATAAACGAATTTTAGCAACAAAACAAAATTGGTTTTAGACTGTTTACAGAAACCTCTATATGAACGTTCATAATAACACTACTTTACTGATATTTTATAATAAAAAACGTGATGACCTCATACACATAGTAAATATTTAGTGTTTTAAATCAAACTATCTCACAAATTGTACTGTTTAATATGTATGTGAACTTATATGTATGAATACACTATCCAAACAGTAAATACACGGTGATGTATATACAGGGTGGGGGGAAAATGCAAACGCTTTCACAAATTTTTTATGACTTCACCTGAAAAACTGAAATCTTGTACATCATCATGGTTACAGAGAACACACTTTTTGACGTCATTAACGACATTTTTTCTATTAAGGGGGACTGCCCACGAGGAGTTTAACGAAACCCTTTAATGTAAACCTAGATTGAGTTTGGTATCAAATCAACGGTATGTTTAATAGAAATTAATTAAAGTTAGACATTTTGGCCCCGGACAGACGATCAATATTTACTTGCGTGTTTTAGTCAATCTGTCCACTAGATAACTTGACTACGCGTTTCAAGTGAAAAGACTCCATCATCAGGTCATTTGTTTCTGTTAAGACGAACTTTACATGAAGTGGATTTCAAGTTCATTTTAACAGAAACAAGTAACCTGTTGATGAGTCTTTTGACTTGAAACGCGTAGTCAAGTTGTCCAGTGGATAGATTGACTAAAACACGCAAGTAAAAATTCATTGCCGCAAACCGAACTTCGAAAGGTTTATCCTTTCCAGAATAGCGGTAATTTAAATGTCAAAGTAACTGATTTGTACAATATTATTTCTCCGCTATTTAACAATTTTAAGCAAATTATTCTGATAAAAAATTATACTTCATGAAACACAACTATAAAAAAAATAAATCGTCAAATGATCTATGAAAAAAAAACAACGTTGTTGAGAAAGTGTTTCTATATTTTTTCACATTGTATATACAATGTTCAATATGTCCACATTAATGTATACAGATACAAAACCCAATATCACCTTGAGTTTATAATAATTTCGATGTAAAGTACGAAAGTAAAAAATATTACTGTTATTGTATTATGTATTGTGACATAAATTTGACAGATTTACTCTCTTCATAATTTAACAGCATTATGAAAATTATGCACTGTAAATATCTCGTTCAACCTACATTACAGCTACGGGCTGCCACACTATAAAGCTTAGAAAAATGACATAGGCTTATATGGAGATAAAAATTTGAGTCAATAAAAATCAATATAAAATACAAATACATTTTACATGGCAAACGTTATTGTATGTTAAATTTAATTTAAATGTTTGGTGTTAGAGAGGACGTTTAGTCTTAAACCTCACCTAATAAAAACATTTTTCTTGTAATTTCGTTTCATTATGTACAGTTTTATTAAGATGTTCAAAAATACTTAAAGTTTAAAAGTTAAGATTAATAAAGTTGTAATTTTGTTAAAATAATTATTAAAATTTATACATTCCAACTACTCAAGTTCTAGTTTTGTAGAGAGAAACTTACATCAAAACTACAACAATATTTTAAATTTATTTTAGACTTTATTGAAGTGTTTTATATAACAGCGTAGATTATACATGACCTTGGGTACACTCTAAGTAATTATTGACCTTAAGAAATTCATATTGTCTGGTAGTAAATAATTGCTGTTAATTAACGTCATGTTTGTTCTTTATAACAAACCTCTTATAAAATAACAACTACATCAACTATACGTTAATTACAATTATTACACAACTTTATGATAATTGTACAACTGCGCTGCGCTGATTCATCCGTAACTTCCTGGCTCATTTCAAAATACGGATAGTTTTGCCAAATAAATTGTAAAAAATTATTTTTTTATAATTGTGGTGGTTAAATAGATAAGTTAAACTATGCATTTTAAAATGTGTTTCATATATTTTTAATTCATTTTGTTCGTTTCATCATTTCTTTGTTACGATTTCTCTAAGAATCATGTATATTCTAACATATTTAATATTTTCAAAAGTAACATAAATAAAACCTATGCTCAAGAAGTACAACGTTAGAAACATTTGTTTCGTTGATAAACAAATCATGCTGTAAGTTATTTAATTTTTTGTATTTTCTGGAAAAGTTTAGTTTATTATAAATGGTATTGCTTTATAATGTTTGCCTTTAAACACAGGATTAAGGAAATAGGCTAACCGGACATGATTAAAGCACAAAGAAAACGTTTCAAATAAGTGAATTGAGGCTAAGAACCTAATTAAGGTCCATTACCACTATATAATGGACAAATAATTATATTATTACTTAACAATTAATATGTTCACCACACAGATCAATAGTCTATTAATTGGGAATACGCAGATGAGGAGATCAGCATATCCTTTAAAATAATAATACAATAATCTTATTCTGGAGAGTATAAAAACTGCCATACAACCTCCACTTACGGTTCTTTAAGTGCAACACCTCGTCAGGTCTGCCAATAACCGATGAAGTTGCCCTAAGATCCCTACACTACGTTTAGTAAAGTGTAGGGTTTTCTCGCCACGTGTATTGCCCTGAATCCATCCACTTTAAACATCTAGTTATTTATTAACAGGACGCCGATTGTCAAGAAATGGTTGAATAAATGTGGTGGCTAAGTGTAGATGAACGAAAGTAGTCATTGTTACTAACTAAGGTCGGCTGTTCCAGAAAGGGCCGACCGTGGTAACTGAAGGACTCTTAGTACCTGGGTTACAACACTACGCCACAGTGCCACAAACATCCTCTTTTATAAATATAGATAAGAATAGTTTTGTAATATGAGGTGATGTGACATTCTGTTATCCACAGATATACAGTATATGTTTAAAGTTTATGCGCTGCCAAACCATCCAACCGATCGCCATGAAACTTTAGGATGTTGTCTTGTATACTCCCGAGATAGTTTCTGTGAAGTTTGATACAGATCCGTTCACAGGGTCCCATCCCACGGGCTCCTAAAGATCCCATGTTATTCAAATGGAGAATCTGAATTGTTTACAAAAAACGTATGACTGTGTGGTTTAATGTAGTTTCACACGCCATAAGCAGATTGAAGTTCTCACAACAACAGTACTGTATATGTTTTGATTTATTGTAGTTCTACATTTCACCTTGAGAGTGTAGCACACACTACTTTTACTTGATCAGGTGATCTGTATTTGGTGTTAACCTTTTTTCCTCGGCAATTAAAACATGTGGGGAAACGTGAAAATAAAAAATAAATAATTATTTGTTTTGCAGTTTCCTTTTTATGAAAATGAAAGGCGAGACAACGTCCACCGGGTTCAGCTAGTGTGTTATAAATTACTTTCACTGTTGTTTGTATATTTCAGCACTGACTGGAAACTGGTCCTGGAGTGAGCTATTTTGTAAATAGACTTTCTCGTGTTATACAACCTTTAAAATAAAACGATAACATAACCATATTTTAAAAAAATAATAAAAATGTAGGACCAAAAAAATAAATTCACAAAGCGCACAATAAACAAACCTTTAAAAAACCAAAATAAAACGCGTAAATTAAATACACAAATTCCATTTTATTTATTTACCAACCAACAGACTGCTCATAATCAAGTCATAAGAAACGCTAGTGGAAAAAACCGCACCATAAACTATTACAACTCACCATATAAAACGTTTTATTGCGGGTATTTGTTTATTTCAAAACTTTGTTTATTTACTGCTTTACATTTGAAGGACAAGTTTCTTAAAGACCACTTTACTGATGTATTCAAAAGTAAATGTGTCAGACTTGTGGACAATCTTACAAAATTAAAAACTATTATTGATGCAATATACAATTGTACTATTAAAATTACAAAATGACAAACTGAACAGCTGATTAAAATAAAACAATAAATAAGAAGACAGTGCTTTATAAAATCAAATAACTCAATTATTTATCCACATATTAAGCTTCTAGATATCCTCCAAATAAGTGACAATTTTAAGGGATTTAAATAGTTGTGGTTTAATACCAAGCAGCCAGCAAAATATTCAAAACCTAACATTTATTAATTTATTTCTTTTAAAAAAATCCAAGAGTGGGTTAAACCACATGCTGGGCTGTATTACAGAATAAAGTCTGTGGTTTACTTACACTCGTAAAGGGCGTTTTTGACTCAATGAACAACAAACATATTTGGCACAATTCTTGGTCAAGAATTCAGAATTTTTGTTCTTTTGCTCAGTTGTATCTTAGATTCGGAGTTACGGAAATTTCAAAATATCTTCCTAAAAATATTTGTCAAAATTCCTACTAAATGGCAAAGATGAATGGATTCGGACCTGGCTCGATCTATATAACGAAAAACTTAAAGAAATATGCGTTAAAAACAGGACATCTGAGCTATCCAAACCTTATACCGGGTGTTCAAAAAGTCTGGAAACCCCTTAATATTTTACTGTATTATATTAATAAACACAGAACAATTAAACTGTAAGATTACGGCCTCACTGTGGTTACTGACTTTTTAGCCAAGTTAACTGTCCTTTTTCACTTTGGGGGAAGTCCTATGGTTGAAGTCTAAAAAAATCTTAATAGTAAGCTAAAGTCGAGTTATACCTCGTTTTAAAGGTCATTGTTAGTGGAACACATTACCGCAAGCACGACTGAAAAAGGACTATTCTTTTGGAAATAGCAGCCTCTCAAATGTCCAATGAGGCCAACATTTTAGAGGCTGCTATTTCCAAACCAGTAGCTTTTTCGTTCGGGGTTGTGACTATGTGTTCCTCTAACAATGACCTTTTAAATGTGGTATAGCTCAACCTAAGCTAGATTTAAGATTGTTCAGACTTCATCCACAGGACGTCTCTCCAAAGTGAAAAAAGGACAGTTAAAATGGCCAAAAAGTCAGTACTGCAGTGAGGACGTAATCTTAGACTTTAATTGTTCTGTGTTTATTAATATTATATAACTAGGGGGCACCCCTGCACGCTTCGCGTGCCAACCCCGTCGTCACTCGCTACGCTCGTGAGGTATGCTCGGCCTGCGGCCTCACCAAGACATTCTGCTACAGTCCCATTTTTGGATCTTGGCATGTCGCCTCGTGAGGAAGATAGATCTACGACCTTACCAGGACTCTTAAGCAGTATTCTATAAATATAAATAAAAAAAAAAATACCTTTTTAGGAGGCATGTCATAAAAAGTAAACTGCAAAACAAATAATTATTTATTTTTTATTTTCACGTTTCACCATATGTTTTAATTACCGAGAAAAAAAGGTTAACACCAAATACAGATCACCTGATCAAGTAAAAGTTGTGTGTGCTACACTCTCGAGGTGAAATGTAGAACTACAATAAATCAAAACATATACAGTACTGTTGTTGTGAGAACTTCAATCTGCTTATGGCATGTGAAACTACATTAAACCACACAGTCATATGTTTTTTGTAAACAATTCAGATTCTCCATTTGAATAACATGGGATCTTTAGGAGCCCGTGGGGCGGGACCCTGTGAACGGATCTGCATCAAACTTCACTGAAACCATCTCGGGAGTATACAGGACAACATCCTAAAGTTTCATGGCGATTGGTTGGATGGTTTGGCAGCGCATAAACTTAAAACACACACACACACATATATATATATATATATATATATATATATACACACAAACATCCTCTTTTATAAATATAGATAAATATTAAGGGGTGTCCAGACGTTTTGAACACCCGGTAGTTTGTGGAAAATTCGAAATTGCACCCAATCAGCATCCGAGAATTAAAATCTGCTCTGAATCAGAAACTAGATTTATCAGCCTTAATTTTTAAAATAATATAGTTCACTTGGTTTCGTTTATTTTACAAACCGACCTAACACGCCAAATCCACTCACACCAGAGCTCAACAGTTATTCGTAATTTCGAACTTCGATAGCTACGTAGGAAAGTGTCAGACCCAAAGTTCTGCTATGGGAAAACGTTTTAGTTGTTGCTGAAAAACTACTCTACATACTTTCGTTCAGCCAGTCATGGAAACTCTGTATATTAACATTCTATATTCACAACTTTTTATAATTAGACATTAATGCTCGGGGGTGTGAGATACATCGATTATCGTTCGCCGCTGTAACGACCAGCATACCGAGTGCATCTAAATACATAAACCGAATACACTTTAGTGAACTTCATCCGCAATTTCCTCGGAAAATAGACACTTTTAGCATTAAAATTTCACTTCGTAACTACCCGACTCGTATTGCAAATATATCCTGATTGACACGCTGTTAAGGGGATGTTTTATGGTCGGAATTCATTGTTTCTAGGTTACTAGGGAGAATTGTCGTATGGGTGTGACTTTGAAATAAACAGCCCTTTATTTGTCAAGCTATATCATAGTTCAGATTTATGTGATAGTTGTTATAAATGATAAAAAATAAAATGATCTAAAAACTACGTAAACAAAGCACTTATTTAGAATTGAATACATTTCTTTATCTAATACAACTTGTCATTTAACCCTTGCTGTAATAAAGGTAAGAAGAAATGTGAATACTAAAAGCCTCTATTAGTATTGATGTTTGACAACAATTCGAAAAAAATGTGGTTACCGTAAATTTTACATTCATAAAAAATTAAATATAGTACCATATTAGGATTTATTGTTACTTATAAACTTCTATAAATTATGAAATTGGTAATTTTTTAACTCCTATATAAGCCTTGTCACAATTTGTAATGTAAATACACCGCGCTTACAAAGAGGGATGTCCAATGTGAAGGCCTTGCCTGTGAAGGTGATACAAATACATAATTACATACATACATATATATATATATATATATATATATATATAAACACGTGAAGGCCTGAGTTTACCTCACAGGTTTTATCGTGTTTATATAACATCTTGGATCTTACATGCGTCAGTCTACAAACAATCAAATGTTTTAATTGAATGAACAAACAAGGTTACAATAGATTGAATGCCATTCCATGCATGACTTGCTTTCTTATTTACGTGATAAAAAATTGTGTGTGCGTCGGACCACACGGTGGAAGTTATACTTCTTTGGCCATTCTCATACACCCACTCACGCACACAAACAGACAGGATATAAAAATGAAATATAAGACATTTTTCAATATTATTCAATATATTTATCTTCAATATATTATACGTGACTTCATTATTATATTATACACCTATATTATCATTATCAGTAATTTCTTCGATTAAATTTCTTCGGTTAATTATCGATTAATCGATAGTTCTTAAAAATTTGTTCTTACTTTTCAGCGTGACGCGGTTTCTCGACCAACATCCCATCCCAAAGTGTCTAACGGGCGCAAAGAAGTATAACTTCAAAAATAGATACTTGCATTCAAGTTAGATTAATTCATTCAACCGTTCAAGACATATATTTGTTATCTAATAACAATAAATACCTTACAGTGTGATAATCTTTGTTTTAAAGAAAAGTAGAAAAGAAGCACAGAAAAAAATTATGAGCCATTTAAAGACTTCTTGATTTTCATGGCTTTCGACACGATGGGAAACATCTTTTTGACACGAAATATACACAGACAGGAAAGGATAGGCCGCATCCAATAGTCACTGGAGTAGTTCTTCAGTGCGAAGCAGAAGGAAGGCCAGTACCTTTGTTAGTCCCCCCCTTATTCACTTCAAATACTGCAGGATATAAACATAGTAATTAATACAACAAATTTAACAATATTTACTATGTTTATTCTTGAGGATTTCGTGGGAATACGGGAGGAACTGACAAGGTGTTGGCCCTGTCATGTTTATTTCGTCTCTGTGTCTCTGTATCTTTTTCTCTGTGGTATAAAGAAACGCAGAATCTTTTTTCAAAAGTGATGACCCCGCCCAGTGGTTATTATTAGCCCAGATCACTTAGTAGCAACTCTGTGTATTAGCTGCCTCTGAACAGCTAACTCTAATACATTTGTCCACCCCTAGTATCTACTGGGGGTGACACTGTGGCAAGCGGATCTTGCTGCGGTAACTGCCACAAGTTAACTTTGTCTAATTATAAATCAGCTGTCTTTTGACTAACAAAGTGGTACAGAGAAAGTAACTTGGCTGATGATAGGTTTCATATCCGTTCACTACATTTTATACATAACCCCAGCACGTTCCCTCTCCGACCTCGGCCTCGGCATGTGACTTTTGACTGCAAATAACAATAGATTAATGTAAAATAACAATATCAAATTTATTTACAGTATCTCACTAACAGTACTTGCGTTGCTACCTATTTATTAGTATAAATACCCAATGGTATTACTTAGCCTTTTTCAAACGTGTTCATTTCATTTGTTTTTGTTTACATCGGAAGATTTAAATCGTAGCATATTAAAAATGTATCAATTGTATAATGTCAAAAATACAAAATAAAATTGTTTATATATGTTCAAAACGGCTGTTATTAATTTACTAAAATCAACTCAATGTTGTTATTATGGAACAATCTTTTAATGGCGATTTCTAGATGAAAATATCTGGAATCATTATAAAGATGAAAATACTTTAGTTGTCCTATTTTTAAGACTTAAAGATACAGTGTATAAAAGTTCAGCTCTCTACCTGCATTGGAAAATGGAGAATTAGTGATGAGCAAGTGCAAGGCTTTGCCTTTTGTATATATAGACTAGCCAACAGCCCTTGCTTCGCTACGGGGCTATTCTCTACGCTTGCTTAACCTTCCACCGTAGTTCACTCTAAACCATCTCGTCAATATAACAGCTCAAATTGCTGTCTTTCTTCTAGACAACTAAGTCGGATGGTCTAGAAACCCCTATAAGTCTATATGGGAATTTCAACACGGTCATCTCAATAATGTAAATTTCAACACGGTCACCTCAATAATGTAAATTTAAACACGGCCATCTCAATATCTACAAATTGTACAGAGAGAAAATACATAGAAAAAGTGTAATTAATTGTAAAAGTTTAATGCATCAATAGGATAAAAAGTTTCAAACATACAAAATAAACATCTTTATTAATTTACTAAAATCAACCCAATTTTATTATTATGGAACAGTCTTAGGTGGTTTCTACCCCTTAGGAGTATTTTATCAAGATTAAAATAAAGTAGTTGTTCTATTTAATTAAGAACTAAAGAAACAGTGTACAACATTTCAGCTCTCTACCTTCACGGGAAGTTTGAGGATTGAGTGATGAGTGAGCGACGGCTTTGTCTTTTATTTGTATAAAGATAACTTAAAAAACAATTACCTTTATTTTTTCGATCCAGTGGCAGGCCCAAAGCCATCTTCGATACTTCTGGTGTCCATTCAGTTTGTCACTCCTCTCTACTCAGCCAGATTTTCTTATTTTTACTAGTACTTTTTTAATCCATCTTGACTTCTATTTGTAGTAGTTGAATTTGATCATTTGAACAATTTTGAATAAATAGGATGAAGAAAAGTATGATCTGAAAGTGTAACAAAAATAACTAAACACTGTAAAATATTTAATAGTACTTAAATTGTTGAAATAACATGCTGAAATCGCAATCACAAAGCAATTATTAGGCGACCATAAAATAATATTTTCTAACCATTTAATTAAGTAGTTCAATCATTATATTTAAAAAATCTATCAGTGCAATTTTAGGTGTTTAGTGCTACTCTTACTTCAGTTACAAAAAAAACCTAACTTAAGGTCAAGCTAAGATTTAAATAACATACAAAATTAGGTACTTCTAGTTTCCAAGTTATTAAAATCCTGTTGTGAGTCAATTAAATATATAAATTAATCTAATATATGATTAGCTTAGAAATCAATCTTCATTTTTACTATTTTGTGTTGATTCGTTCGATAAAATCAATGCTACCAGTATGTGTGCAGAAAAATACGACTTGCGCCTACCCTCTTACCTTGAAGGCCATCTCAGCGCGCAACTGTATTGAAATTATGAATATCATAGTATATATGATGAAGGCGTCTCTCGTAATACTGTAGTATCGATATTGTTCGTACTTACAATGAATAGTAGTACTTGAGTACTTCCAGGAAGAGTGGTTATTCTCTGGTTCACTAAACATTATTTCAATATTTGTGTAATCTTTTGTGATTGTTTAAGGTTCTCTACACATGTTTACAGGTGCAAATAATTTCCTTAAACACCAGCTAAACAGTCATGTCAATAATGTGAATATTCTAAATATTTATTAAAAATTCTAACGTTTTATGACCATAAAAATGCTTTGTCTCTTGAAAGGATTGCAGTATATTTTTAGTTAGTTAGGTATTCTTATCTTATGGTAAATAAACAGTTTGTTTCACAGAAATGTAATCCTTTTAAGACAATTGTGTTTTCACTGATCGTTATAAACGGTAATACTTCATTTGCCGCCTCTTACGATAAATATGTAAAAGTGCTCTATTTTTAACAATGGATTGACCATTGTTGTGAGATTGTTGTGTGGAACAGTTTGGGCAGTATTCTACGACAAAGACTAAGGAACAAACTGAGTCTTTTGTAATACTGCATAGTCGCCTTTAATGTGTAACTTAAAGTCAAGTTAATAACTAGTTAATCTAGAAAACAGCCGCCATTTTTTTTATTTTAGTAGTAAGTATAGGTCTTCACTGGTTTCGGTTCACTTTATTTGACAATCTATGGCTTTACATTTTATAAATGTTTCTACAGCACTCGGCTACATTAGGCTGGTCGTTGTTCGACAATACCCATTAGCTGGCATCAAAAATTGCTTAGCTAAAACGAAATAAATATCAAAATTCCCCTGATTTATTTCTTTATTTCATAAAATATTTTATGATCAAATAATTGAATGCTGTGACGGTTGTCATCCAGGAGATCTAAAAACTAACTCCAAACGGTGAAAACCACTTAACATAAGAATAACAAAACAAACGCCCCTATCGTGTTACTTATTCAATTCACAAAACTACTGTAGATAATGACCACGTCAGTTCCTATCTAAACAAAACTTCACATAACAAACTGTTTTTATCATTTACGTAAATTAGACATAGAAACAACAAGTAGAAGAAAGTCAGATACTTTAACATGTATACTGCTAATTCATTATTATTATTATGTTTTACTCATTATTTTAACTTAGTACTATACAGATATTTTTAAGGGTTGTGGGGCAACGATTAAACCCCTGTTTGAAAATTTAAGGGATCTTCCGGGATTGAAACCCACGAAACACTGCTATGAAAGCAGAAGTGCTAACCACTAGACTCGCTAGCAAGAGTTTGTAAATGGGACTTTTGCGATTTATTAAAGACAGCAATTTTTCTGTCAGAAACAATAAAATTACGTAATTACAATAAAAATGTTTAGTTTTTTTGTACTCGGTGGATGGGCAAACCTTCTTATACATGAATGTACTCGGTGGATCCTAGTAAAAAGCCCAGGCACTACGTCACAGTGTCCACCTTTGTCTGGGTGCCTCTTTTCGGGAGAGACTCCCCCCAGGGCTAGAGTACTTCCCCCTGGGGGATGGACAACCCGTCTAGTACATGAATGAAACCCACCTGTAGTGTTGAGATGTCTTCTTTCTTCTCTGGCTTCTTCTTGCTTCGTAAAAACTGTCAAACTATCAACAATTATCGGTCTTCTTTCCGGAGGCCTAGAGCTGTGAATGAACATGAACAAATGGCAATATTTAAACAATGTTTACTCTGAGAGTGATTTACAGGTCATTTCCCGCCCACGGGGGAGGGAAAATGTCCGTATAAAATCAACTCTCAGGTAAACCACAAATTATACACAACATATAACACCCTAAGAGGATCCAAGGATATTTTCCGCCCTCGGAGGAAGAAGATACCGACTTTGGATTCTCTTACTGCTCACTCTGAAATACCTCATACATTTTTTAATCAAACTCACTGAAAAAGTATAAATAAAAGTTGAATATTGTATTTTTATTTATTTGTTTTTATATCCGCCAAATCTGGCAAAAAATATCAGTAAAATAAAAAGACATACGGACAGCAATTTTTGCTAATCCTAATGGAGTAAAGTTGTCATTTTAGAAGTTAGTTTTAAAAAAACGTAAAAGGAGAGTGCTACTAAAATTAAAAGAGAAATGCTACTAACGTTATAGAAAAATGTAATAATTTTGAAATTAAAATTGCTCTGATTGCTCTCATTGTTGAAAGTGATATTTGTAATGAGAACTAGAACAGATGTTACTCCAGGCTGACTGTCAAACTGGTGGTCCTCCCAGGGCCTGTACATTACACTTAATACTACATTTAACTACGGTAATTGTACTTACCACCAACTATAGTATAATTACAATCAACTGGAATCCTAGAATTTAGACTTCTAAAACTGTCATCTTTTCTACTTTGGTTTGTTATGAATTTTGAAGGAAGGAGTAATTATTTCTGCCTATAAATAAATATTGTTTAGTAAAATAAATGGTTCCTCATAACAATTAAGTACACTGTGTATAAGTTAGTCCTGTATATCTTGTTACTGTGAAAACCACTAAGTGTGTGACATGTCTCTGAGCTTATTTTCAACCTTAACACTTTCCTCATAACAAGCAATTTTATTCACCCACAACAACAACTTTGTTTGAAACAGTCATATTTACCTATTAGTAGATGAATGGCCTACTACAAATATTGAACTAAGGTAAAAGAATAATATGGAGAATATAATTAGTTAATTTGTTTGGAAATAAATTGTTATATTTTAAATTGACATTAAGATTTATATAACGTTATTAAATTGAAGTGATAACAGTTTCGAATCCTACTGTGTGCAAACTAGAATATTTTGTTTCTAATTGTAGGGCTGAAGGTGTTTGAGTATTTAATAAGCGTGTTTTCTGAATTTCAAACATGCAATATCATAAAAAATTAAACAAATTTAAAAAAAGCATACTAAAACTTATCAACAATAACAAGAATGTAAATGAAGATGAAACTATCTAACAATCAAAAAAGCAATACCAGACGATACAACCAACATCAAAGTAGAACTACACTAGACAAATTAATCAACAGCTAAGGAAAACAGACCAGACAATCCAACTAACAGCAAACCAAAATCAGACAAAGCAATCCAACCAATGACAAAGGAAACTCAAACCAAACAATCCAGCCAGTAACAAAGCTAAACCAGACCAGAACCTCCAACCAACGACAAACCAAAATCAGACCAAACATCCAGCCAGTAACAAAGCTAAACCAGACCAGAACCTCTCCAACCAACGACAAACCAAAATCAGACCAAACAATCCAGCCAGTAACAAAGCTAAACCAGACCACAACCTCCAACCAACACCAAACAAAATCAGACCAAACAATCCAGTCATTAAAAAAGCTAAACCAGACCTGAAACTCTAACTAACAAAACAAACCAAAATAAGACCAAACAATCTAACAAAAAACAAAGCAAAGCCAGACCTGAGGAGATCATCCAACCAACAACAAAGCAATAGCAGCGTACAGTTCAACTAATCTTCCAAAACAAGTGCAACAGAGTTATAATAATGATAATGATGATGAAAATTCAGTCTTTAATGAAATTTCGAAAACAGCTCAATCTCTCAGAACATCATCAGCCACAAGATTATGATTATATTATATTTGAATATATTATGATCACGTAATAGTGAAGTCACTAGTGCGTCTGAGATTAATTAGTACTGGCCTATTTGTATATGTAATGAGTAGTCACAATTAGTAACGTGCTATAAATATTAAACGAATATTATTACTTAATTTTTGCTACTTGTTTAATATTTTTGCTCGTACTTTTTATTTGTATAAACAATAAATTATTAAAGTTTAACTACTCTAAAATAAACTAGCTTCGCTCATTACGGTTATGTAATAAACTAGCTTCGCTCATTACGGTTATGTAATAAACTAGCTTCGCTCATTACGGTCATGTAATAAACTAGCTTCGCTCATTACGGTCATGTAATAAACTAGCTTCGCTCATTACGGTTATGTAATAAACTAGCTTCGCTCATTACGGTTATGTAATAAACTAGCTTCGCTCATTACGGTTATGTAATAAACTAGCTTCGCTCATTACGGTTATGTAATAAACTAGCTTCGCTCATTACGGTTATGTAATAAACTAGCTTCGCTCATTACGGTTATGTAATAAACTAGCTTCGCTCATTACGGTTATGTAATAAACTAGCTTCGCTCATTACGGTCATGTAATAAACTAGCTTCGCTCATTACGGTTATGTAATAAACTAGCTTCGCTCATTACGGTTATGTAATAAACTAGCTTCGCTCATTACGGTTATGTAATAAACTAGCTTCGCTCATTACGGTTATGTAATAAACTAGCTTCGCTCATTACGGTTATGTAATAAACTAGCTTCGCTCATTACGGTTATGTAATAAACTAGCTTCGCTCATTACGGTTATGTAATAAACTAGCTTCGCTCATTACGGTTATGTAATAAACTAGCTTCGCTCATTACGGTTATGTAATAAACTAGCTTCGCTCATTACGGTCATGTAATAAACTAGCTTCGCTCATTACGGTTATGTAATAAACTAGCTTCGCTCATTACGGTTATGTAATAAACTAGCTTCGCTCATTACGGTTATGTAATAAACTAGCTTCGCTCATTACGGTTATGTAATAAACTAGCTTCGCTCATTACGGTCATGTAATAAACTAGCTTCGCTCATTACGGTTATGTAATAAACTAGCTTCGCTCATTACGGTTATGTAATAAACTAGCTTCGCTCATTACGGTTATGTAATAAACTAGCTTCGCTCATTACGGTTATGTAATAAACTAGCTTCGCTCATTACGGTTATGTAATAAACTAGCTTCGCTCATTACGGTCATGTAATAAACTAGCTTCGCTCATTACGGTTATGTAATAAACTAGCTTCGCTCATTACGGTTATGTAATAAACTAGCTTCGCTCATTACGGTCATGTAATAAACTAGCTTCGCTCATTACGGTTATGTAATAAACTAGCTTCGCTCATTACGGTTATGTAATAAACTAGCTTCGCTCATTACGGTTATGTAATAAACTAGCTTCGCTCATTACGGTCATGTAATAAACTAGCTTCGCTCATTACGGTTATGTAATAAACTAGCTTCGCTCATTACGGTTATGTAATACTAAAACAAATGTAGGGAACGTAAATGGCTTGCCAGAGGTAAGTGAAAGGAGAGCTAAAAAGCTCTTAGAGACATGTTTGGTGTTGAATGTTAAAAAACGTAAATTATTACATGTATTTGAAATAATTTAGCCTATTTTGAGTACAGCTCTACAATCCGAAATAGTAGTCATATAAATAAATCATTATTCAATTTTTATAACCCAATGTCAACGACTGTCAACGAAACATCTGCTGACTTTTAAAACACTGAAAACTTTTGCTTTTAATTAGATACAATGTAGACAGAATTTCAATCTACAGGAATCTACAGTAACGTTTCAAATCTAATTAACGTGGTTTTCTACCTCTATTAATTGTACTTTTCTTCTGCACCTTTATAATTATTTAAAAACAAGAAGCAAAACAAATACTGAATACAATTTTTAAAACTATACGTATCAGTTAAACCGACAATCCTATATTTAGTATTATTCACGTAAAACTAATTATTTATCAAACATTATCTAACAACTAAAAATAAATGTAATAACATAAAATGTTACGTGAATTGTATCACATAGTGAAGGCCCAGTTTGAACCACCAGAATACCAACCAGGACTGTACAAAATCTCATGATAACATACTAACATTTATGTTGAGAGGTTAAAATTAAAAATACTCTTTGATCTATGAGTCGATCTAATTTTGAACGATCTTTTCTCTTTGTACATTTCAGAGCCATTTAACTGGCGTTATTACGATACAATGGTACTCACATTGTGTCGTTTTTAAAGCTAATACTAAATGTACCATATAGACACTGTACAATTGTTCTGTACAGTTCTTTAAAGAGGTGTTTCAGAGTGAGCAGGTGTTTCCACCCTCCCTCGGGGGAGGGCCGCAGCCTGACTATCTCACCTGTTGCCACCTTACTTACGTGTCTTCTTGGTCTTCCCTTCTGTCATCAGACAACAGTCAACTACCTGCCTAACTCGCTGGTTTACGAAACACTATCAATAATCTGTGCCACTTTAATGAAAACTTGTACTCACTCGAGTACGGCACCAACACTCTAGACGTCTTCAGCAGCTGCAGCAGAAGGGGCGGCGTGCAGCAGGGCGGGCGGCGTACAGCAGGGCGGGCGGCTTGGCGCAGGATGGATAATCTTCAAACAAAACAGACATGTAAATCAGTTTCGTCAATTGAAAAGTGATTAAAGATTATTCTAATTTTATTCATGCACAAGACATTTATACGTTGTTATTTTAAGAGTTGTCTAAATAAAACCAATCATACCGGGTATGTCAAGGAGCGTCCTTGATATTTATTTTACTAATCAACACTAAACAATGAAACTCTAGGATTACGTCCTCACTGTGGTTACTTTCTGGTCATTTATCTGTCCTTTTTCGCTTTGGAGGGACGTCCTGTGGAGGAAATCTGAAAAATCTAATATGTAAGCATAGGTCGAGTTATACCTCATTTTAAAGGTCATTGTTAGTGGAAACACATTGTCGCAACTCCAAATGAAAAAGGCATAGTCGTTTGGAAATAACAGCCTCAAAAAGTTTGGCCTTATTGGAACTTAAGAGAGGCTGCTACTTCCAAAAGAATAGTCCTTTTTCAGTCGGGATCACGGCAATGTGTTCCTCTAACAACCTTTAAAATGAGGCATAACTCGACCTAAGCTTACATTTAAGATCTTTTAGACTTCATCCACAAGACGTCCCTCCAAAGCGAAAAAGGACAGTTAAGATGGCCAAAAGGTCAGTAACTACAGTGAAGACGTAATCGTAGATTTTAATTGTTCTGTGTTTATTAATATTATACAGTAAAATATTAAGGGGGCTCCAGACTTTTTGAAAACCCGGTATTATTACATAATTTATGTTACTACGGGTGTTTGTATGGAACACTGTATTTACTTTCGATAGTTGTATGACCAGTTCGGCATGTGCAATTTTAACCGTGCCAAATATGTGACCAGGCGTGTCCTTTCTTACCTACTCAGTCCTTAAAATCAAGAACTCAGGTACTTAAGAAAGTAACCAAGAGAGGAGTTCTCAAACTCATCACAGGCTTTATATTTTACATAGTAAAACTAATTAAAAATAATTGTAAAATGTAAAATAAGTGTGGTGTAATTTTCACAATTAATGTTCAAATTTTGTCCTAGGATAAAACGTTTACATGATTAATAATTTTTTTATACATGTATGGGTATTATGACCATAAGATAGAGTATATTGTATTCTAGTTGTATGAAGCATTCACCTTCGAATTGACAACGATGTAATTTAAAACACTAAAATCCAAGTTGTTTTCATCATTGGATCAACCATCTTAGCTATAGTTCAAGATACCAAAGATCAAATTTGTTACATCGATAGAGTACATTTTTTACCAAATTACAATTGTTTATTGTGAATGAACGTTTTAGCAGTAATGCTAGTTATAAGTGTAAAATTTATTACAAAATATCAATTATATTGAACATTTTCGCGTGCTGAGTTAGTTATTTTATAAGTATTCACTTTATTAATTTTTATTTAGTTGGGTAGGTAATTTCTACATATTAACCTACTCGATTTAAATAAGCTATTCGATTTTAAGTTGATGAAATTTTCTCCAATTTTCATCTGTTTCACTTATACTCCATTCTAAATCCATGCACAGTTTTTCTTATATTCTATATACCGTAACAAATGATTTAACATTATTCGTACAATCTTTAGCTAGAAACTAAAAACAATATTAGTATTGTATACCTCAGTACAGGAATGTTTGTTTTTAGTAAAAGAAATTACCCTTAAATTTACGAAATTTGTAAATTAATAATAATCTTAATTGTGTGTTTCTTTCTTTAATTTGACAAAGAATGTAGAATTTCAAAATATACATCTAAAATTGATTATTTAAATAATTGTGAAAAATGATCACAATTAATTAATGGCCATTAAGTATAATTGTACTATTGTTTTATCGCAACTAACTTACGATGGCAAGACACTTATTATGTATTAATGTATTTTTAATAAACAAAATATTAATTCATAA
Organism: Stictocephala bisonia; assembly: GCA_035578905.1. NCBI lineage: Eukaryota > Metazoa > Arthropoda > Insecta > Hemiptera > Membracidae > Stictocephala > Stictocephala bisonia. Next base: position 43,638 of record JAQJVL010001928.1, on the reverse strand, counting down.
CTATGCACCATGTTAATTTGAGCACATTTTTAACTTAAAGAATTATAATTTAAAAGAATCAATTTAGTTAATCTAGAACCAAACACATTTGATATACGCTGTACCAAAAAAATAGATCATTAAAAACTATTGAGCGGTTTCAAGATTTAAGATTGCAACAATAAATGTTCATACTCCAATAGTTAATAGATCAATGTTGAGGGTTTTATAATATTGTACTGATAGTTTTATATGATTATTATGAGTTTAATTTTTTATGATATATAATAAAATTCCTTATAATGTTTCATTATGTTATAAAATAAACAGGTAATTATAATGAATAGACCCTCATTACTTTATTAAAACTCTTTTTAGACATATTTCAATTAAATATCTAAATTCGTTGTCAATCCATTTTACTAAATCAACAAAATTAAATAATGAAGATAAAAATTTAAAAAAATCATTGCATATGAAACACCTTGTGTATACAGTATAACAATAATTACTTCAAGATTATTTGTTTTGAACTTAACTAAACAAATTTTTTTTAATGAAAAAAATTGGAAAATGAAGAACTTTAAAGGACTTGTGTGTTCTTAGAAAACAACAGTATTTCACTACCCAGTACAACATTGAATTCAATGTACAGACCTATAATTGAAAACGAAACTATAAGACGCATCATTACATAATACACATTTTTTAAATATACAGTAACTTATGTACGTTATGAAAACATTGAAAATCGTATCTAGTTAAAACACATATATATTAGTGAATTGTTCAATCAAACAGACAATACATAGTTATTTGTTTTGGTTGATTTAGTAAATTGCTTGATAATTATTTTAGATATTAAATCGAGATATTTTTTAACCATACAGAGTGTCTTTTTTAAATGGGGAATCTTACCTTGTTTTTAGAGACAGTTAAAAATACAAATTTACAATTCGAAAAATGGCCACCATTTTCAAATATGGTGGCACTTTTTTTTTTATAGAATACCCTATATTTAACGTTTTTTTTTTTTTATAGAAGCAGTAATTTTAAGACCTTTTTATTCTATTTTTCGATATTTTGCTTAATAACGTAGATATGAGAGCTCAAAATGTTCAGATTCCTATTGGAGCTTTACCTACCGATTTTTAGCTCTCACGTCTACGTTATATTTAAATTGAAACGGCGACCGTTTTTTTTAAATTGTAAATATGTATTTTTAATTGTAAATCTGTATTTTTAATTGTTTCTAAAAACAAGGTAAGATCCCCCATGTAAAGTTTTATGTCAGGTTAAAGGTTTCCAGGATCACAATGGTGGCCCATTAAAAAGACACTCTGTATATTTTGTAATAGGCCTACTACCTATTAATCGTGAAAGGGCCTTACCTTGATGTGTTGTATATCGTGCAGGAACGCCTCAGGTGACACCGCCCATACAATATAGGCGGCGTTGTTTACATCTGGAATTCAAAGTACAATTAGATATTTGGACAGTATTTATTTTATTTTTTACAAATGGATTTATTTACAATCAATGTAAGAAATGTTAATTTTTAATAAAACATATTTTTGGAGCAAATGCTCCAGTAACACTGAAATAATTATCAGCGTGATGGCAGGTTTCTAAGGATGCTGGAAGCAGCATATAATTCATGACTTTGTTACTAAAGTCCACTCTCAATCATTTAAATGCATCATTCCTCAAGTGTTGCATGTTTGAGCCTCCAGGCGGTTTGGACTAGAGTTCTACTGGTCGGTGTCATGGGCTAGTGAAAGGCTAGATAGGGTGTAGGGGTGAATGTAAAAAATAATAATAAAAAAAACTGAACTTTAATCCATGTTAAGTGAAGTCGATCCCAGTGTTGAATAAAAGATTTCTTTTAAATTCAACCATTAATAATCATTATAGTATTATTATTGAAAAGATAATATTTAATTTTAATAAAATAAGTACTAAATCCTTTTTGATTTACTATTATGAAACCAAGTTGTATATATCCATCTGGTCACACAGCCTTGAACCAGTGATGTACAGAAACTGTGCTACATACCTCAATCACCAGAGATCTTATAAAACTTGAATATAAACATTGGAATACCAACAATACATTAACTTAGTCCCACATTGTTGTGAAACTTAACGGGGAAATAGTCACCAAGTAATTCCTAAAGTATTGAATGATCTTCTGAACCAGTTGAGGAGGCAAGTTTTGTTTGACAAAACAAAAAAGCTAATTTTTCAATGATGATATCAAATGTCTTTGCTCATCACCTCATGCCTATAATTCTACTAAGGTTACCTCAAATCATGAGCCACTTAAACTTAAGAGATATATCAATATTCTTATTACTCATGTTCCATGAGTATCTATTCTTAGTATATCATTTGTCCATGTTATTTTATATAATGGCATCTAACGACAAATGTAACATTTGTCAAAACCTCTTCTGCAAGTTATTTTCTTTTATTAACAAAGTTATTATTTATTATTCATAATCTGTTAGAAAAAGAACAGCCACAGTTGAATATGAATTTACCGATAAATTGCCAGTAAATGCATTTTTAAGCTTGCACAAATTTTTCCACATATCTACACTTGACACCTCATTGATATTTGTATTCAAAATTTAATTTATAAATACTTATTACTAAATATAAAAAATAATAAACAAATAATGTATAGTTACCTCAAACTTGTTATCCTTTGTTGTCAAGTTGACGTGTGGTCAGGTTGGCGTGTGGTCAGGTTGACGTGACGTCAAAATTGGCTTCTCAGGTGATGTCTGAAATCAAACAAACAAAAACACCCCCAGAACCCTCCCCTAACTCATACACTTTGTTTCTCCATGACCTGTTCGCGATACAACACTGCAATACATCCTTAAATTACAAGTTTAGTGGCACAGAGTATTGATTTTTACCGACGCGGTAGCTCAAAATGCTTAACCTACCATGCAAAAAATAAATCAAACATGCACACAATACCTTGGACGTTCTGGAAGGTCTCGTAGACTGGAAGGTCATTCCTGAAATCGCTCCCCCCATTCCTAATATAATTTTTTTGTTTTCAAAAAACTGTTTTAAAAAATAGAGTTCAAGTACTGAATTGTTTTGAAAAATAAAACCTAACTACTTAATGATATATAGAAGTTCTGGAAGGTCTACGTCGAGTCGAGAAGATCATTCCTGAAATCGCTCTCCTAATAGCTAATAAAAATGAATCCTAGCTCTAAAAAATGTCTGAAAAATAGATTTTGACTAGTGATTTGCTTTAAAAACATCTACAATTTAACATTACTACCTAATGATATATAGAAGTTCTGGAAGGTCTACGTCGAGTCGAGAAGATCATTCCTGAAATCGCTCTCCTAATATAACTAAAGAAAAATAACTGTTTCTAAAACTGTAGTTGAAAAATATATTTTAAATAAATTTGTATTTTAAAATTGCAATGTTATTAATAATAACTGAAAAGTGTTCATCAAATGCGACAGACCAATTAAAAAAAAAGAGTGAAATTGTACCTAATTCTGCCTAATTTTATTCAGTTAATTTTTAATTTTTTAACTTCAAAAAAAGAATAGTTTGAAAACCTAAACTGTTCCCCGCTGAAAACATACACAAAAACAATATGACAATAAAGACACCACAATTTGTGGAGTCAAGACCTACACTAAGATTATTTATGAGTGACAATTTAGGTTAATTATATTTACTTGTAAATTATAAAAACATTTCAAATCTTTAATTAATTAATTAAAGTTTAGTAGCATTTATTTTTGTCTTGTTTTAAATATTTATTGAAAACTGTTAAGCGTTTCACCTAAACGCACTCATAAACATAAAGGCCAAAACAAGGCAACCAGACGATTATGGCCTGGACTCGAAATATTTCATAGGAAATTATGGAGTTTGGAATATAACGCGAGTATGAGCCACTGCGAGGATACTCGGCCGCCACACTGGCTCTCTGCTCCTGGGTCAGGGCTATGACACTCTGTGGCTGAGCCGGGCCCTCACAGCGCCCACCGGCCTCGTCTATCTTGCCTCGCTTACATGGTCTCTAGTCGACCATGTAGAAATATATCTTTCAGAAATACAAAAAAGTAAATAAAATGAACAGGGCCTAAACTAATAATTCAATGACCTACCTTGAATCAAGGAGGAAGGGTATTTACAAAAACTTACTTTATTATTAATATTTTGAGCAAAATAAGTAATTTTTAATGAATATACAAGCTCGTAAAGTACGGAACTTGACAAAAATTGATAATTTGTAAACAAAGTTATAAGTTAAGAACTTGAATTAATAGAAAAAATACAGATTATTAATTGATGAACTTACATCGGGAAGTTCAAATGGGTATTTAAATATGATTATGGCTTCACATAAAAATCAAAAAAAATTATGATGTAATAAAATCAGGATAACACGACAAATAAAATTGTGAAAAGAAACCATTATTGCTCTTATTTAAAATATTTTCTGCTTTTAGAATAGTTAAATTTAGAAAATCGTTACTCACAAGTGGTCTATACAACACGGTCATCAGCAACTGAACCTGGAAAAAGCAATAGTGTAATTAAAAGTGGCCAGGACAATGTAATATTTAAAGACAAACAGTGAATCTTAGTGAAAAGAAACTAAAATGAAAATTAATTTTTCTATCTTGATAAATAATAATAACGTCTTTTACAGAATGTGAAAACACTACCTACTTAAATCTTCAAGCTTAAAAATAAATAGTTGAAAATTTTTCAACGAAAGGAGAGTGTATATGCATTGTAGTATAAAATACGCAATTATGAAAAAATAATCAGTTCGAAAATTGAACATTTTTAACTTTACCTTCCATGTACAGTATGTTCAGAAAGCTTTTGAAATTATGCACTTTCTAGACGCCTCTGTAAATACGATTTTTTTTAAACAGTGGGAAAAAATAAATTTATATTCATAGGAGATGTAGTTTTAATCCACGAAAAACTCGTTTTAACTAATAATAAATAATTTTTTTTACTGTCAATTTTCAAAAAATTTTATTTAACGTGTTTTTTATATTGAACACAAATTGTGGTTTAGCAATAAAAGTATTGTTAGGCTTTAAAGCGCTATTTTTACATTCTTAACCTATCCTAAATAAGTCAACATTACATTCCTAACCTCTCCTAATCAAGTCAACAATTGTTGTCAACTATTGTAATATACTCAACAAAGCTTATATTAAACGTAACGTGTATAAAATCGGGTGCCAGTCCCCCCGATGGATACATATTCAAATTAATTAGTTTTTGTGGTTAGTCATTTTTTTATTAAAATTTTGCATGTAAACACCACAGGAGACGTTACCATGAATGTAGTTTCTCCATGATACCTTTAAAAGTTATTGTCATATACACCAAAATAATTTTCAAACTCGTTTTAGGTACCAAACACATCAAAGTTTAAAAAAATACGTAAAAATTGCCCTAAATAACGCAGATATATTGAAAAATAAGATTTTTCGCAATTAAATAAGATTTTTTTTATTACAAACTAATTCTCCGTGGAATAAAACTATTTTCCCGGAAAATACAGACGTTATTCTACCAAAAAATACACGAGTTTTAAGCTTCTGAAAAGTAAATAAATACTGAAATGGTAATGACAATAACTTTTTTAATTTTATATTTTTTTTTTATCAAAATCAATTACCCAGTTAAAACGCATTTTTAGCAACTCCGAAAAACTGTTGCTGCCGAAAAACATTGTCAACAAATCTATACATAAGTTTCCCCCTAGTACTTAAGTCTGAGTATCCAGTTCCAAATCAGGAGGCAACTAAAAAACTCCCCAGTTTATAAATTAACAACTGCAAGATAACTTACTATTGTTTAACCCCAGCCTAAGCATTTACTGTTTTTGACTTGGCTGATTCAATTCAATGTTTCCGATTTTTCCGTTAACATTCAGTGTATTTTGTTTATCACTGTATCTGTTGGCTAATTTATGGAAGATCTAATAAACATCCTATTGCTGTAAAATCTCTCTCAGCTAATTAACATGACTCAGAAAAGAAAAAAGGTAAATATAGATTTATTCACATTTATATGCAGACTGTGTTGTCAATTTAAGCTCAAAAGATTTTTGAAAGATAAGAAAAATAAAATCTTTTGAATCATAGTGTTTACTTGCAGCATTTTTTTTAAGGGATGACATTACTAACCAGTCTCAAGGTTGTTGAAAATGAACTAAATAGGGTGAGTATAAAGTATGGATAACCAACATTAACTTTTTGACAACAGCCCATAGAAAAACCAAACTCAGTATAGCTCTGTAGGGTAAAAAAAATGCACTTTTCGGTTGAACTTCGGTAAAATTGTATACCCTACAGTGGTATACCAAGTTTGGGTTTTCTAGAGGCTATTGTTAAAGTTTATACTCACCCTGGATGTTAATTTACATTCCAACCTGCAAAACCAGATAACTGCATTGAAAAACAGGCTTACAGTTAAATTTGGAGAGAAGCGTGGACATAGCTATTTCACGTACCAAGTTTTAATGTCTGAAAACTAAAAAGCTAATAACAAATATTAAGGTAAAACCAATTTTCAATATTTATCAGCAACCCTTGATCCTGATTTGCACGTTTGCACTTGACTGATACAGTAGTACTCATCCAACCACTTGTTTTACCTTCCTATACACGTACAGTAGTATTGACCCACCCACCTTTCTATACACGTACACACGTACAATAGTACTGATCTATCTACCAACATATACAAGTACAGTGGCAATGTCCCACCCACCTACCTATAATCTACAGTGGTACTGACCCATCCATACATGAACTGATCCACCCACCCACCTGATTATCATGTTTGAACATGTAATCTTGTATTTGTAAAAATATGTGTCACCTAACATGAATGTTCACTAAATTCATGCTTTCTTCGGCCGATTAGGGCTTTAAGAGTTTCGTTTGTAACATGTTAACAAAGCTAATACTGTTTTAATTATCTAATGTTTTCGAATTTCTCGTCAAATATTAAAGAAAAACAAACATGTATTAAATAATAAAAATTACTTTACTGTTTTAAAGAAAACAAGACTTTTGTGGAGTGAAGAAAATATGATGTAGGCCTACTTCCCATTTTTTTTTTTTTTTTTTCAATATAGGTACCGTAAATGTTTATTTGCGTTTACTTGACCTATATATGATCAAGGGGCTGGTGAGTTGAGTCTATTTCCCAACTTTTATCAGCTACGAAAATACTTGTACACAAAGATTTCAAATATAACTGCCTCCCCACTCTTCAACATATCTGTAGGCCTACATCCACTACCACCTCCTACCAGTAACACAAGAGGCACCAAACATAAAGTGCTGTAAGGGTAGTTTTCAGATTAACTTATTTTTTACAGAAATAGCAATGTGTTTTTATGATTTTTATTATTCTCGAATAGTATAGTTTCAAAGTGATTGTATGTGTGTGCGTTTTTTGTATACATTCACTTCTGTATTCTTGCCAAGTTATTTTGTATGGTGTGATTAGTGCAAGTGGGAGGAATCGTAAATGTATTGTGTATGTAAAGTGTTAAAAACACATACGTCATTATGGGATGTGTTATTTTTTATCAACTTCAATACAGCTTCTTACAATTAAGGTTTTTGGATCTTATGCAAAATACAGGTTTGTACTTATTTAGTAATAACCTTACAGTTAATTGTAAATTATTTAAGTTATTTTCATAATGTTGCTAAAATCCAAAATAAACCTGATTACGATTTCTAATCTGAAACCAAACTAAATGTAAAGGGTTGCCTCTTTAAGTTATTTTATACTAAGAACAATATTTGCTGAAAAAATATATATCTCCTTTTAGTGTTGATAATGACTATCCGGAATATTTTAAAATATAGCAACAGAATTATATTCTCATTTTCACATAGGTGGGGGAAACGCTAAAGAAACCTCTTGACACTCAAATCCTTTCTAAAACCTACTCTAAACCTAATATTAAACATCTTTTGCTACAACCACATTAGTTTCTAAAAATTTTAACAGGCTACTCTGCAAGTTAACAATCTTAAAGTTGACAATTCAAATGTCAGGGATTTATCTAATTTATGTAGCAATACCATTTAGTAAAATTAAATTTTAAAAATTGTTTACTTCAAACAAGTTAAATTTTTGCTAACCCATCCCAGCTTAAACTGACGAAACATAACCTGGATTTTTTTGTTTAAAACGTGTCATTTTCAGAATTAACAACTAGGACTAAGTTGACATAATTATACGTAATCATTCAAAATATAATTTTAAAGTAACGCATTTTTAGGCGTAATTTAAGTTTTAATTTATTTTTACTATTGACGTTTGTCGGCCGTGAGGACTTAAACTATACCGACTAAAACAAGAAACTACTGCTTATAGAATTAACGTTCTATTTAAACTCAGGCATTTATGCATTTTCCAGTAGCTTAGCAAATTTTAAAATTTTAATCACCGTGGTTAGAATAAAGTCTATATGTACCTATTTTATGGAGTAATAGGTTTTATTCAGTAAACATTAAACAAGAAATCTTATTTTCAGAAGCGACCAGAAAGTGCACAGCTACCAAAAAGTATGAAATATAACTTAAAATGTAAGGTTAGGACTTAGGGCAGTTATGTAGAAGTGAAGTAGGCCACTAACCTAAATTCACAAGTTTGAACTGAGTAAATAAAATATTATACAGTTTTGCTTATAGTAACAAAAGGTAACCTTATACAATATAAACCTACCACATTACTTCGTTGTCCCAAGACCGAAGAACAGGCAACGGATATTTGCATACATAAAAACAATATTCAAATTGTTGAACCATTTATTTATCACACATAATTAAGAATTAAACATGAATCCACAGTCAAAAATATATACCTGACTTCCACATTTTTACATTAATTTAATGAAAATGTACATTTCATTTATGTCCGAAATGCAATTGGAAATACTAAACAGACTGCGTTGTTAGGATTTAAAAATTCTTCACAATGAATGTATTTTCATTTGAACCAAATATAGACATTTGAAGGACAAAATCTCAATTTTGACCAAAGTGGAGAACATGTCCAAATTTAACCCGACGCCTAAAATCATCCAATCTTTCCTTTTTACTCATACAGGAAATAAATCACTAAATATAAATAGTTTATTTTATCGCATAAAAGTTACAAACAAAAATTTCAAGTAAAAGTAATATTTGTGGGCTATGTTTAGTAATTTAAAAGTAATTATTTTATATTATCAAATAAATACTTATTTTACACATTCCTATTTCAAATAGTATATATTCCATCGGACATAAGAGAAAATTAAATTACCCTATCAAATAAAATTGTAGCGAAAAATGAAAATTTAGTCTTTGAATTAACTCTTCCATTTCTCTCATGTTAAGACTTGCAACACTCAATAAGACATAAGTAACTATTAATCAAATCTTAAGTTGAAATACAACAATAGTTTAAATAAAAACTAATATAAACATACACTGTTGTAATAGCAAACAATAAAAGTAGACAGAGAGAAGGAATCACATAGTAAAGAACTTCTTATTGTGTACAGTAAATTTCCACCCCTAAATAGATTACGTAATACCTTTGCCGCCATATTGTTAAGCCCGAAGGCTCTAGAAATAAAAGTACAATAAAATGTCTTACCACTCATGTAGTTAGTGCTGTAAATTCGTATCTCAGCAGGAACTTTACGATCTTTAAAATGTTTGAAAACTCAGTTTTACAAAAGTTTTATCAGTTTCACTTAAAATGTTCAATTAAAATATTAATTGGAGAATAGAGTTGCACGCCTTCCTCCTCGATTAGTCTACGTGGAAATGGGAGAGGTACAGAGAGGCGTAGTTCAAGAAGAATAAGTGACGACACAGCCTCTTAGATTAACCTTCAATTTTCACTGTTTTCAATTAACTATTAGTTTAGTAATATTTATATGTGTAACAAAACATATAAAATCAATATAATACAGCTTATTAATAAATGATAGAGTAATCTGTATAACTGATCAGTGCTAATATATTTATTATTAACTTATTTTTAAACATGATAATTTAACTATGAAACAAATAAATTGATCTATGTGGCAAATACTTATTTGCTCATTGTCATCTTTGTTAAGGTTTACATTTGAGTGAGTTTTAATATTCAATAAATTTATCCTTTTCTAATTAATTTCATTTCATCCATTCATTAGCCAAGACTTACCAAAGCGTAGATTATGAATAAGTCAACTTATGTTTAGTATCGTGTTTAAATTAGTTGAAATGAGACATAATTATGTTTATAAAATATATAATTTTTTGATATTTAAAATTTATTACAGATAGTAAATAACCTTAATGTATGATGTAAGTCCTACTAAATTATCTTTTCATAGTTTAATTTGTTTTCGTATTGCTGTTAGTGGTGGAAAAGGGCTGAATAAGAAAGCGCTGCGTTGATGAAATTAGATAATCAAGGGAGAAATAATTTTAAGATAGTTAGTTAAATAAAGAAACTTCCAGATTACACATTTCTTACTATCTAGTATTACCTAATCCAACAATATACATGATTTATTCTTGACTTTGAATTGATTCTGTTAGTAGGCTTTTCTTAAAATCAACCGACTTTTTTGATTTATTACAAACTTTCATGAGACGTGGTTACCACTGTTAACTCCGTGTGTTTTTTAATATTTTTGGTGTATAATATGAAGTTTGTGAACTAATTAATTTGTTCATTCTGTATATAAATGTAACTATATATATATATATATATATATATATATATATATATATATATATATATATATTTAAATATATACGTTGGTATTTATCCTGCTCTGAAATATAAATAATAAAAAAGAGAATTTATAGTAAAATAAATAATAACTATTGTGAATCTGATATTTTAAAGAACTTAAAAAACAATATAGTCAGTAGTCTCTCCCATCATTTCTATTCCAATAACTCTTCACTATAGTAAAAAAATTATATGGAAACAATAACTTTGTACGTCTATGAATAAGTAGAATACATTTTAACAAACTATACACTTCTTGTAACAGATGGTTTTTATAGGTTAGTTTGAAGGTTATGTTTGTTTCGGAACTAATTTTTTTGTGGTCGTTAACAAGATGTATTCAAACCCACGCAGTTTGAAATATACTACTATATTTAAAATGTAAACTTTAATTTAGAGATGTTGTATTATTTCTTTAAGTATACTAACAGTGTTTTATTTGTGTTTATCAGTAATCTTTAAAACTAAAATGATGTTTAAAATATTGATAACAGCTTCCAAATTGATATGAATAGGCAGACATTGCACGTGAAATGAAAATAAATAATTTATGACCTTGGGATGTTTCTTATACGTTCTTAGATATTAAGAAATATTAGAGATCTTAATTATCAAGATATTGCATCATTTCATGAACTTGTTGATTATTTGAATGAAATAATCTGGGTATTTTCAATATGAGTTTATTTTATCCATGATTTATTTATATTACCATCAAGGATTTATACTGTCCTCCACACCTATAAGTGATTTTAAAATTCAATGTTTTCAGCATTTCAAACATTTCAATCATATGAGCAAAATGATATGCCTAAAGGAGATAAAATATGGTTTTGGGAAAGTTTTGAATCATGCTTTTGTGTGTACAACTTTCTTGCCTCAGCTTTGTAAAATGTCTACAGGCTACATCGATACAAAACGTATGTATTCTCTTGTTTTATTTCTATCTATTTTTATATTTGTTCTGTATATATTAATCACTAACTGTAATCAGTAAGAAGTAATTAACTCGGTAATAAGTTGAAAATAGATTCTCAGATATGAACACAGACACGACGGGTCTTTTGCAGAAGAGGGCCACCAGTCTTGAAATATGTTATATAGCAATGGCATATTGTTTGAAGGCTCTTATTCTTATTGTTAATGTTAGAGGCACTTAATTGAAACACGGAAGGCCTGTAGTAGGCAAGATTCACTATTGTTGCCTACAGTGGTGACCTCACCCATCTACGTACGGTGTTATTGACTGGTCTCATCAAACCACCCGCCCACACATACACGTGCGGTGGTATCGACCCACCCACTCACCCATATACGTACGGTGGTATTGACCCACCCGCCATCCCATACACGTGCGGTGGTATTGACCCACCCACCCATATACGTACGATGGTATTGACCCACCCACCCATATACGTACGGTGGGTGGTATTGACCCACCCACCCATACACGTACGGTGGTATTGACCCACCCGCCCTCCTATACACGTACGTTGGTATTAAGGGTTAGGTTGAGTTAGGTTAGGTTAGTTTTTTTCTTTAAAATGTGTTCAAATTGTGTCCAATACATATATACTGAGTGTACAATGTGTTTTTGTTGGTCCTGTATCCATAGAAAATATTTCAAGACTGGTGGCCCTCTTCTGCAAAAGACCCGACACGACTTTGTACGTATTTTATGACGAATGTTAATGATTATATGAATGGAGGGTGAACGTGGATGATTTATTTAGTCTTGTTACTAAGTTCATCTTATGCTCAGAAAGAGAAATTCATTAATTACTAGGGTACCTAAGTGACCTACAGCTTTAGTGGAATCCGAACGACGCAGTACTGGTCTGATTTTAGCTAATTTACAACGCTGATACATATTTTTCTCCCCTACACGACTTCCGGACACTGACAACAACCCAACATGGACACCCCAGACTTCTCTAGTAGTGTCCACGCCGATGGCAACCATTGAGCGGACGCCATGTCGGAGAACGAGCACCTCGCCTACTATCTCCAAAACACATTGTCTCCAATACTTGCCGGCGTGGAAGCTCAGTGGGTCTTCAGAATGCGGAGGACAAGTTTCAAGGGTCGAATTCTCATATGAGCTAACGGTCGGTACTTCACTCGTTGAATAAAGATATCGCACAGGCCTGCTGGCCCATGTGAACTGGCGAGAAGTTTAAAAAAAGTGATACAACTAAATTAATTTGTAAATACTTATGCACTATTTTGCCAATTTGAAAATCCGAATCTACCATCGGCTATATTCTTCAAAGGGGGTAATTTTGGGTTCCTATGTAAAATTAAATATTTACAATAAATTCGAATTCAGACTTATGAAGATCATGCACATGCATTGAACCCAAGATCTAGACTCAAATATATTTTATTTATTTAAAAAAATCTTTTAAATAAATAACAATATATAAATATTGCAAATCCAATATAGTTTGGTCACATCTTGTTATTACTTATTTTGATTAGAATTTTTAAAGATATTGGTGTCTCAAACGTAAATTGTTTTTTGCTAGTTTCTCCTTTGCTAGTTTATTCGTCTCTTTTTCACAAGTTATCTTCTTTTATTGTAGAATTCTTAAATTGAATATAAATATCACTAATTTTTCTCAATTTAATCTTACATTTATTTTGTTAAATTTATAAAAGTTTGTTTATGATCAATTTTAGAAGAAAATCTGCATTTTACTTAGTGTAAAAATGTACATACATGCCAATTATTTTGAAAATGTTTTGCAAATTTGATTTTGTTTAGTTTTAGAAAATTAAGATTTGATTTACTTTATTTGTTCCATCTACTTTACTCTGGTAACAATAAAATATATTGAACTATAAACAAAATATGTTTAAACAATATCTGTGATGTAAAGAAATAGTTCGAAAAATACAATTTTGATATGGTATAATAGTGAAATACGAAAATAATAATTCAATAGTCACCATGTTTTTAAAACAAAAACTTATACATCAACAGATAAGAAGGGTTTATAAAGTGTTATATAAATTAATTTATCATCCACGAGAAAGATTAACCTTAGCAGAATATTATCTGTGTTGCCAAAGTTACAATTTATCTGTATGAATAAAATCATAGTTATTTTGTGCACATTTCATGAAATAATAATTTGCTTGTATATTCATGTTTCGATAGTATTTTTTATAAGTAGAACGTATCCAGAATGAGCATTTATGAGTGTCTGTCTGTCTGTATGTCTATCTGTCTGTATGCCTTTCAGCAACGCTTCTGTATTCCCTGTTCACTGGAAAACAACAGAACCGTATTTCCTTTTTTTGTTTTTTATGAAACTTTGTACCGTAATTCTATACAGTCGTAAGAGAGTTTCAGGCAGAGTTCAATCGAGCAAATATCGTATTTCAGATTTTTGGAACTGATACAAAAATATCCACCATCGTCGTACGACAAGAATATTCATAAACCTTCGAATTGGAGGGAGGGGGACAAGTTCACGATACTATTGTATTTGATTATTATAAAACCGTTTAATATTTTTTACGTTTTTGTATGGATCGTAAACAGGAAATAATTTAGCAATATATCAGAAACAATAATTTATATTTATGTATAAAATAGAATTTTTAAATATTAATATATTTTTGCAATATAGTTTAGATACAAGTTCACCTTACAATGGTTTGGGCACATACGACAACCGGTCTACTGATAGTCAATGGTGATACAAGTAGTTCTAAAAGTCAACACCAGATGGTGGGTAGGAAGCTTTACTGAGATGAATCACCTGGTTCACTGGAGAATACTGCTAATTACGAATATATGAAATCTCCCAGAAACGATTAGGAGGCGCCTTCATTTTGTACGAAGCTGCGTTACAGACACGTATATAACGCGTGCTGCATTCTTATCTCTTGCAGGCGTCTTAAAATTCCACTCTATTCTCTATGCTGGAAAGACGTTTCTCGGTTAATTTCATAATTTTAAAATGTTACAACTAATTATTTAAACAATAATTACACGTACATTTGAAATAATATTATTTGCTGATTAATAAATAAATAACAAAGTGGCTTTGGAGTAAGATAACTGCTTTAATTATAAGTATAATTATATTGTATTTAACGTTCATAGTTATGTCCAAATGATTGAAAGGAATCCATGCTAAATTTAATATTCATCAATATCAAAATTTATATTCCTTATCTGTTAAAGGTGACCGTTGTGAACAAACTAAACTCTAAATAAAATTAAAAATTGAAATTGATATTTTATTAATGTTAATCCGTATTGTAAAATCTAAAAACTAATATTTTTGTTACCTCTAAAACCAAATATGTTAACTTAATCTAAAAAAATACACACAAAAACTGTTTGTAATCATATAATTTGTGTCCTAAATTAAAAATTCAAATTATCTACTTCAAAAAGGAACAATAAGTCCTCGCCTAACTACTAGTGAAAAATGATACTTTTAAAAATAATTAAATTAAGATAATATTAAATTAAGTGGATTTGAAAAAAATGTATTTAACGTAAGAGTTTGTCATATTCAAGCTTGAAATTTGTGCCTTTAGGGCAGCCTCCCATTTCGTCAGTATGACTCAAAGACCGACCTATGGGAGGTTACCAATTAAAAAAAATTAAACACTCTAAAACCATATGACCTTATTCACTTTTTATAATCTATTGAAGTACGTAACTTTAGTAATCTTCATACTCAATGTACATAAATACATGCATAAAATATAGGTATATATTAATGTATAATTTATTTTTATTTTGGGCACTTTTTTTATTAATGTATGAATATTTTTCTCTTATTCCACTGCTCAATTTCAGTGTTTGTGTTTGATTCCATATAATAGATTAGAAACATGTTCGTTCCTACATGGTTCAGAGAAGTAGTTATCAAATTGGTAGAGGTGGTGTACTGACGCTGTCTAAGTTGGCTGTGGTACGTTTGGCGGGGGTGGAGTCGACATTGAATAAGTGCCCTGGCTGGAAGCAGACAACAGATCATCTTCATGAAGCTCATTCAGAAGATCCATTACTTTTTTTATGTGAAAATTCTTTTTCTTTTGTGAAAGACTTGTCAGTTCTGGAAACATACGGTTAGGAAATTCAAATCGCCAAAGGCTATGGAATCGCCCTGTTGGTTAGCTTTCCTGTCAAAATAATTTGTTACTGCTTTTTCAAGTGGGCGAACTCTTCTTCTATAGGTTTAAAGTTACTTATCTTCTAGGAAGTGTTCGTAACTTTAAGAACTCCTTTAGGAATTTTTACCTACTCGGAAGTGGTTGTGGTGAGTTACAAGTTCTTACTTCCGACTTGTCTGTAGTTTCTTGGACAAGAACAAGTTTTCTACATCCTTTTTCTACTTCCAAGTCAACTGGTGTAGTTTGTTGGGGGCTTACGTAGGTTCATCTGACTGTGTTCGGAATTTTGTATAGGACAAGAAGTATACCATTGCACTTTATTGCTTGTAGCTTTGAATTTGTCTGCTAAAACCCTCCACACCTTTTCTTGCACATTCCTATTGCTCCACTCCTTCAGGTTGTGATTATACAATACTGGGAAAGTGGAAAATCTTTAACATCAATAACAAACTCAATGTTCACTAGTTCGGTATTTTGGCATGTACGATATATCCAAAAAAATGTAGGTGAGTACTGACATACTAATGTAGCAGCGAGTTAACATTAAATGCGATTTGTGGGGAGGGTATATGCAAACATTTGGCTCAAGACTGTTGTCATTTTATAATTCCAACATTATTGAGCTCGAGGAATTTTGGCGGAGAGTCGAGTGGGTGGTATTGCAGCTGGTCAGCTGATAACTGATCCGGTCTTGTGCTTGTAATGCAAAACGTCTTAGCACGCTACAACATGTTGTAACGATGTACGAGTCGTTACTAGTCGTTACTAATTTTGAATGCAAGTTGGAGTGTGAAAATTAGACATTCCTACGACTAGTTGAGGTTGAAGTTGGCGCTTGAACCAGACGAAATCAGTCATCAATCGGGCAACGATGTCGAGCGGACGGGTAGAAGATTGCCCAACAAAAAGCTTTCATTTGAATTGGATGCGGAATCGGATTGAACAGGAAGTTGGGTCGAGGTTGAAGAAAATGCTGGCACGTTTAATTGATCGTAAAAGTGTAAACAATGTTGTAACAATCATATTGTTACAACTTACCAGCGTATAAAGCCAATACCTTATATAAAAAGTATTGGTAAAGCCCCTCAAGGAATGTATCTGAAGCAAGAAAGTCGCGTCACATAACTGTTTCAAGCTGTGTTTGGGACATGCCTCAGACACGACAAATGTCTTAGACACGATGTCTGGGACACCAGAGTATAGCCAGCCAGCCCTACTCATCTTGTAGTCCCTTAAGATCACATTAGTCGAATTGCATTTCACCCCATTACTGTAATGGGCATCCTGGAGCAAATTAAATAACATGGAATTATATATCATGGAAATCTATGCTGTTTTGTAGCATTTTATATATGTTTTGTTTCACTTATCTTGTATTGTGAAATCGTTAAGATTGCGCGTATGAAACCAGGAATAGCGGGGAATAATGTCGACCATATGATTCTCTCCTTTCTTGTACCTAGTGTTAGTGTTCCCATTCGACTATAAACGGTAGTTTCCTGTCAAACCTGTCCTCTACTTTAATCAGAATTTGATATTGAGTTTACAACATTATTTTTCACATTTTGTAATGATCTAAATGATGCATCTAACCTTACCATATACGAGTACATAACCAAAAAATTTTATTAATTTAAACTAGCCAATTATATTGATTAAAGTTGCGAATAATTGATTAATTTTTCGTTTAGAGCAAGGTGTACTACAGTGTTAACCTGAAAAATGTGAATATTTTATTTTTATCGATGACTAATGACATGAAAGTGAGGCGGAAAAGTTTAAGTGTGTTGAGTCTTATAACAGATGTTGACGTGTTATTGTTCATTATTATGTAAGAATTATGGTGGGTGTCTAATGTTTAGAACCAAGATGACGCACAAGTGAGGAAAACGAGATGAAGGTTTTTAAATTATGAGATTTAATCGTACAGAAAGTGGTGCGGTAATTTTAAGGCCATCACTTTGTTTTTTAAAGGAAGAGGATGTGATATCCTGGTTATAAATTAAAACTAGTATATCTGTTTCACTTATTTAACGTACATAACATGATCTACGTTAAATGTGGTAAGGGTAGCGACAACTGTTGATCCTCAAGGCCAAGGGTGCGGGTTAACGGTAACGGTACGGACCCAAGTGGGAACACGCATCTCGATTTTAGGGCGAAAGCAAAAGTGGATCGTAATGATAAAGCGCATCAATAAACGTGCCCTCTAGGAAATCCGAACCTAACGGTACACTATTGTTTGGCTAGCTGTTTCATTATTCAGAGAACGGGTAGATTCGTTGTTAAGACCTAGTATCTATTGTCACAATATTTCATTATTTATTTGTTGTATTGATTATGTGTGCGCAGTAGCTTTTCATGAACAATAAAGATCACTATACAATTTAAACTCTAAAATCAATGCTATTTTTTAAGTCTTAAATTTTTGTTTTAACATCAATAAATATAATATTATTTTTATACAGTACTGTAACTGGTTCTTAAAGTCTTTCAAACATTAATATAATTTGATAATTTATATATATTTATTATTATCATATTTATAATATATAAATTATCAAATTATATAAATGTTTGAAAGACTAAGAACCAGTTACAGTACTGTATAAAAATAATATTATATTTATTGATGTTAAAACAAACATTTAAGACTTAAAATATAGCATTGATTTTAGGGTTTAAATTTTATGGTGATCTTTATTGTTCATGAAAAGTTATTGCGCACACATAATCAATACAACAAATAAATAATGTAATATTGTGACAATAGATACTAGGTGACTATATATAAAACGACAAAACACAAACTTTTACGAATTACAATTCACTATTTTATTATATTTTATGAGTATTTCGTAATCAAGGGCATTTTATAAAGATTTGTTGTGTATGTTTCTTTCAAATGTGTTTTTTTTTCCTTTGAACCATAAAATACTGAAAACCCCGTATCTTTTCTCTTAGGGAAGGTTTTATGAAACGATTTATTTGTTTATTTTCAACGGTATAAACATTTTTAAAATTATTTATTTAATTTAGTGGAATTATTCAACAGTGAATTATTGAACATAAAAGATAACATTCATAAGTAGGAATCTATTTTTTTATATTTTTAAATCACTACTTATTCACGCACATCAAGCCCACTCGTTTTAGTTCATACACTTGTGAGTTATGTAGTTGATTATTTTGTCTAATTGGTTTTGTTATTTACTCCATTTTAAATTATAATTAATTTTTCTGTTTAATGTGTAATAACAATGAAAATTTGAATCAATAGGCACATTTCTTATTACATGCCAATAAATGTGTTTTAATCATATTGAAGAAGTGTAGAAATGATATTAAGGAATGTAAGAAATTTAATAGAAATCAGTCTAAAACGTTTAAATCTGTTATATTAAAAAAACAAAATGCACCTAATATAGTGAATATACCCTTATATAGTGTTTACTCTCTGGGAAATGTATTTGATCTCATTTTATTGCTAACAAGGAATGTTACCAAATGCTGAAAATGTTTTTCCTTCAGTAGTCTGCATGACGTGCTTGTTTGCATTTGCACATATGACAAAATTAATGTCTGTTATCGCCGGCGTTATAAAGAGGTGTAACAAACCGGTTCTGGTTGCGGACAGCTTTTGTGGGTTCCGTTATTTTCTGCCGGAGCAGGAGGAAAGTAGAATACGTGTCAGTGGTACAACTACAACAACATCACTTCTCACAGGGTTGAGGTTGGGAACTGGTGGATTCTGCCTTCGAAGGAAGCTAAGGCTCACGCCACATTTTCTCTGTGCATTGCTTTTGCCGGTCTCTTCAAGTTGTTCTAGTTACAGACTTGCGAAAAATTGTGATATTACCACTAGATCAATTCGTTTATGCACAAATCCGACAATGCCTGAAAAGCATTTTGAACGTCTCCCAAAATCTGTGGTCCCTAAAAGTTATGACTTGTTTTTGAAGCCAAACCTAACATCATTTACTTTTGAAGGGAGAGAGAAAATCAAAGTTACAGTAAGTTACTGATATGAATATAAAATAATTAAGATCATAATTATTGATTAAAATAGTAGCATTTGGTTCCAGTTGTTTGCTATATTCATAAACTGAAAATTTGCATAGGAAAAATATTTTATGAAAACCTTAGTACAGGCCAAAAATATGCCTTTCCCCTGATATATAGGCTAGGTAAAAATATTTCACATAGGCTAGGTCTTGTTTCTGATGTCTGATGCATTTAGGTTTGATGCTCCTAGGCCTATATTTATTTCACTTGTCTATGGTTTTAGTGTTAGTGTTAGTGGTTGTCCGAAACTTAATGTTTTGCTAATTTTCCTTAATCCTCTAATGGTTCACTATAATACTTGAAGCGGTTACGCCTGTTTTGCTAGTGTTGCATTGTTTATTTCAAAAAATCATAAAACTATAATTTAAACTTACAATAAAAAGAATATCAAGTAGCATATTTCCTTGTTCAGTAAGAAAAAGAATTAGGAATAAAATATTGCAACTGATTTCCTAAGAAATTTGTAAAAAAAATTGTCATAGACAGAAAAAAAATAAAAACATTTTCAAAAGTTTGCACCCCCTCTACAAATTACACAGAGTAATTATACAAACTATCTAAAGTTAAAAAATAGCCAAAATATTTTAGAATATATAAATACATAGCAATATGTATTTATACATATATTTACCATATGTACATTTATGTATATTTCATATACTGTATTTAAAACCTAATAATTGTACCGGTAAAAAATACCTTTGCAATGTAGTATAAGCAACTGCATTTTGTAAAAAAAATTATAGAAGTATTCAAAGAGAACGAAATAAATCGTTTAAAGCAATATAGTACGAATAGTAGAGAGGAATGATATAGTATATGCGATGTTACGCGACAAATAAGCCAGCTGCTATCGTTTGTTTACAACGATGTTTAGTCGTTGGACAACGCATAACCTACCAGACCTGCACATCAACGTCAGAAAACCGACGGGTAACCATTTTAAGGGTTACACGTTTAGGTACAGTATTCTCCAACATCTCTCCCATTAGATATTAATTGCATTCTGTTTTATAAAGATATTGGACCTCAGTTTATCGTTTGCTTTCAAAAATATTTTTAATTTTATAGCTCTTTCTGTAATAACAAGGCTTATTTCTTGTGAGAAGACTGTTATCATGGCAAACAAAAGATTCTATTTTGGGATTTTACTGATGATATTATTTGCATAATGAAAAGAACTGAAATTGGTTTTTTAAAACCCCATTAGGCTAAACAACAATGTGGTGTATTTGTTTATACACAACAAACATCATTTTATAAATGATGCACATAATAAGTCTTAGTACCAAAAAGGAAAAACTATTAGTGACAATATTCAAGATATCAATTAATATATAGTACATGTTCCCAAAACATTAATAAATAATAAGAACAATCTGAAATAAATCATAAAATATAGGTTGAAAATGGAAATATGTAATGGCAATATATATATTGTATATCTTGATATTTCTGTTGCCTGTGCTTACATTAGTGTTTTGTTTGTTTAACCATAGAATAATGAACTGTATTTAGATGTTTTTTAAGACAAGAATCATAAACGTTTGTCTGTCAGACTAATAAGGAACTTCTATATTTTTTTTAATATCAATGCTATTGTTATTAAAATATTAATGTCAAACTTAGGAATAAGATATTAAAGCATAACTTTTCAAATTATAAAAGAAATTGAGTTTTTGGAACTTCTATCAAAAAGCATTTGGGTAAAGTTTGTATAAAATAAAAAGTTTATTAAATTCAATATTTTTGTATACTTATGTTATTAGTACACAGTAATAATTAAATATACCTAGATTGAGTATATGGCATATAAAATACAAAATAAAATAAAGTATATATTTTACCTGCCAAGAAATAAAACATTTGCATGTACCTTAAACAGTGTGATACTACTTTTTAGGAAGATGTGCTTTTGAGATTGAAATATAAATAAAATAAAATTATCATCAGTGATTACAAAATAGTGTGAGGATAACACGGAAGTTCAGGTTGTTCGTTTTAACTGATGTTTTCATATGAAAAACAAAACAAAAAAATTAAACGTGTATTTTCTGGGAGAGATTCTAGGGTTAAGTTCTTGTTACTTAATCATATTTATTTGTACTTTTTATAGCTAAATTATTTCGTATTTTATATGAAACAAAACTTATTTAATGTTTAAAAATCGTAACTGCTCATATAAATGACTGTTACCAATTTAGGGCCTATTGGTGATTAATTTTTTACTCTCCTCTCCAAAATTGTCAGTATAAAAATAAATATGTAATAAAATTTATATTTTACTAAACAAGATAGTTTTTCTGACAGTAAGAATTTTTCTTCACAAAGTTTTGACAAATGTTTTGGGTAAACTTAGGCCTATTGTCCCCCTTCTACATGCATATACTAAAATTGTTACCCATGGTTAAAAAAGAAGACAAATTAGCCTATATGTTATTTATAAAAACTATTTTATAAAATAAAATACAGCTATTTAAAAAAAAACCCAAATTAGATTACAGGAAGTATTTTTGAAGTTTTAATTAACGTAAGATATAAAATTCGACTGCCAATAAATGCCCTCCAGACAGTATTAAGTTAATCAATTTTGTAAATTGTGTGATATTAAAAAGCATAAGATGCCAAACAAGACATTGTATTTCTCATCGTAATAAAATAAAAACAAACATATAACATTAATTATTTAAAATAAAATGTACTAAAATGCAGTAAAATTACGTAATTTAAAATAACTGATGAGCAGGACTACTCATATAAAATTTGGGAATAATTGGGAAAATAGTTGAACCTTAATTCTGTATGTGCCAAAAAAGCCAAAATTTGTATCTTTGAGGTGATGTATTTATAAATATAAACATAATTTAAATGGAAGAACTACTTGGGAGGCATTTAATAGATGATATAAAGTCATTGAAATCGAAAAATGTTGTTGACCAAATAGCCTTAATGAAAGGATTACATTGCCAAGGCTCAGGCAGTGGCTACAGATATATAACTCAACCTTTAGGTTTTTACTGTTCGTTATGTCAGCTCCCTATAAAAATCTTCATTTTGTATGTCAATAAAATATTTCTTAAAAATGTGTTTTTTGTATGTGCTACCCTTGATTATATACACCTACAAAAGATATCCCATCTAATAGGAATATTTTTGCTTGTAATTTTGTTAGTTAGGGAGGCCAGCAACAACAGCCTGGTTTAAACTGCAATTACATTTACATGGGACTACACTAGTGCTCTACAATAGGACCACAAAAACAGCTGAAATTTTGAAACTCAACATTTAACATTGGATGGGAAGTGTATTTGTGTATAAAATCAAAGGTGCTGCCTATTTTAGTATGGCCTGGTTTTTAAATAAATAGTGTAATTTTTATTTTTACTCAATGTTTGTTAAAATTACATTAAAAAACATTCAATTATTTATAAGCGATGGCTATGATTAGGGACCGGCTTATTGCAGATAATGAAAAACCAAACTTTTGTAAATCAGTTTAGGAAGGTTATTTAGAGATTTAGAGCTTCCGTATCAGTTCAGCTAAGAAATCATTTATGTAAACTTTTAAGCTCACATATGGTAGTAAATATTGTTTTTTTTTTATTCTGGGTTATACTAAATGAGATCTGCATTCAGGAATGTGGCTTTTAATATTCAAACTCTGCTTATTAAGATAAATAAATGTGCTTAATTTTTTTTCCTGAAATCTTGGGGTTTTTTTGCTATGTCCTAAAATTTTGAAACTAATTTGAAAGTAGCTTGTTGGAAGAAAAATTTGTTAAGATTGTGAGAAACAACTAATCAAGTACTGTATATTTTTGAAAATAAGTCTTAGTTACTGATATTCAAAGAACCCCATTTATTTACTTGTCTTTACAAGTTTGTATTTCACTCAAAAATTCATTTTTATCTTATTAAAATTTGCTTTACCATTTACAGGTTAATAAAATATTAATAATTTATATTTAATAATAGTTCAATTATTATCAATAAATTCCATCTATTCTGAACTCAAAGTTCATAAATACAATTAATTATTTCTGTATAAAAATTAAAAAAATTTATGCAGCACAATTATTGAGTTCTATACAGTTAATAAAAGAACAATTATGTTTTGCTATTTTCACCGAAGTGACTGTACAAAAAACGTGATTTTCCTCATAGATTGTGTGTCCAATTTTTGCTGGCCCTACTTCAAGACAAAGCTCAACCGTGGCTCCTTTGTTGTAAGTCACAATAACTTTAAATAAGTCGGTTATTGTTGTTATAATACGTCTCGTACATGTGTTTATGTCTTACACACTATGGAGGCAGTGTAACTCTGTTTAAGAGGCAGACGGTTTAATCTTGACAAATCAGATACGCTTCAACTTTAAATAATAATTTGGTAATTTATTTTTAACAAAGAATAAGTCTTTGTGTTTGTTGACTGATTCTGTTCAATTCAACCACTATTCTGTTCAACATTCAGTGAATGTATTTCTTTATCTTTTATATTTATAAAAATTTAAATCAGTATCAGTAGAGGGATAATGTTTTAATATGTAAAACTTAACCTATTTTTTTACTCATTTCAAATGTTTGTTTTACATACATGCATATCAAAGTCCTGTTTCCCATCATGGTGGTCTAATGTGAACCAAGCGTCACTTTGATGTTCCATCATTCCACATCTCTTCTCTCACAACTTCCTCCCATCCCAAGGGTTGTTCAAGTCTACTGACCACTGTCTAATAGTCAATCTGTTTTCTTTGTCTCTTTCTACCTTCTTATTAGGTATTTTTGTTTCACTTAATCTATTTACTATCATGACCCATCTGAACTTATTCTATCTTAAGTGTAACGCTTTACATTTCTAGTTTTTCCATTATTTCAGTACCTAATTAAAATAAAAGGAATTTTACAAAAAGTCAAATAACTCCTTGATTGAGTATACCCACTAACCAGTTCTGAAGTTCATTTTTCATCAATTGGTTTCCTCTCTTGTTCTTGATGTGCTGTGGTAGTACATTGAAGATTTTGTGTCCATGTAAGAAGGCTTTTTGCTAAATTGTGTTGTGTGGTGAATGGGGAGACTATAATCAGTTGCTCTTCTAGTGCAATAGGAATGGATATCTTCATTTTGCGAAAGGTTCAGCTGACTGGTGTAAATGACAACTGCAAGTATGTAAAGTGATGTGACTGTTAAAAGCTTAAGTGATTTATAAAGCCTTCTCTACAGCTATCTGTACGACCCAGACCAGCAAGTGTTATAACAGCTTTTTTCTTGGTGATCAGAACTTTATTAAGGTTGGTCTCAGATGTTGCACCACAAGAGATTAAGCTATATCTAATAATATGGGATTCCACCATTGCATAGTATGCTGTCATGGCCACTTCTAGGCCTCCTATCCACAACATTCTTTTAACTACATACACCCTAGACGAGTTTCTTAGTCAACACATAAATGTGATCAGTCCAAGAAAGGTCAGCATCAATTGTCAGCCCAAGTAGTTTTGCATTTTTTTCTAATGAAATATTGGGAATATCTGAAATTTGGTCATGTCTCTTGCTAAAATTTATATGTGTGGTTTTTACTGGATTTAAAACCAAGTCATTTTGAAGGCAGCATTGGTGTGTTTTGTCTATCGAAGATGAAATATTGGCTACTAATTCTCGTCGTGTGTCGTTTGCAAATAAAAGAGTTGTATCATCCGCATACATTACAGTCTCAAGATTGTCATTGTTGATAAAAGCAGAAAAATCATTAGTAACAAGAATATATAAAAAAAGGACCAAGAACTGAGCCTGTGGCATGCCTCTATGTACTGGTCGTTGCTTGGATCGGTATACACATTTGTTCCAATTAAGGCTTTGTTGAATTTCGACAATCTGTGTTCGTTCATCCAAGTAGTTTGCTATCCAGTCTCTAGCTAGGCCGTCAATTCCTAGTGCTAAGTTTTCTAAGTATAAGTTCGTGATCCAGACAATCAAAAGCTTTACTGTAATCCAGTAGGATAGCTGATACGTGCTTGCCATTCTCCAAGTTATTTAGATATATTCGATCAAGTCTGTAACAGCTGTCGTCGTGGATCTTCCTTTCAGAAAACCGTGCTGGTTTTTTGCAATTAACTCATGTCTCTGCAGGTGGTCTCTGGGTCACTGTATTCTTGACAGAGCAATCTTTTCTATTATTTTTGAAAGTGTTGATATTAGTGAAATGGGGCGGTAATTTTCTGGTTTAGTGACGAAACCTTTCTTATGCTTTGGATATATTTTGGCTACTTTTAATGCAGCAGGAAAGTGCCCTGAACTAAATGATTGATTTATTATGCTGACCAATGGAGGTGCCAGTTGTTCAGCACAGTGTTTTACTACTTTTAAAGGTACTTCATCTACTCCACAAGATAGCTTAGATTTTAAGGATGCTATTGTAGCAAAGACTTCTTTGGTACGTGTTGGTGTTAACGTTAGTCCCTGGGAATGGCTTTGTGGGTAAATGGTTAGTACCACTGTACGTGTATGGGTGGTGTTGGTTAATATACGTACACTGGTATAGTCATTTTTTTCAATACCAGTGTACGTCTATGGGTGGGCGGGTGGGTTAATCCCACTGTACGCGTATGGGCGGGTATTTGTGAAATTTATTGGAATTGATTTTTCTTTTTTATTTGTTGTAATAAACATGTGTTTGAATATATGCTCAATAAACGTACCCGTTGACACTACGTTTGTTACGTTGTTACGGGTGGTTAATTTGTTTGTTTTTAAGTTGTTCTCGGTTTTCCTCCAGGCTGGAATCTGCTATTTGTGAAAAATATTTATTTAACGTTTTTGCTTCTTCGTCATAGTGAACTTGGACTTTCTTATTTAATTTGCTCGTACATTTTTTTTTAGGATACACAAGGTCTAATGTTAGTCTAACAGTTGTTAAAAACAACTTGTGGCTCTCTTCAGCATCAGATGCATTGTACACTTTCCCAGTTTTCTGTAGAGAATTCTTGTTTCAACTTGTCAAGGTTTTGCAAATAAATTTGTTTGCGTGATGAGGGTGCAGGTTTGACCAATGTGGTCTGAGACCCCAGTTTTGACTACTCTAAAATCCACATTGTCGTCAGATATGTTTATGCAAATGCAGTCAATAGATGTTTTTGAGTGATAAGTAATCATATTTGCAGGTAAAGAAAGTCGTTTAACTCCAAAAGTTAATAGTTCATCCTCGAAAAGAGAGTTGACTGTATTCTCGATTAATCTGTTCATGTTTACGTCACCATTAAAATATGGTGTTTGACCTCGGCCAGGTTTGTGGTGAGCATGTCTGCTAAGATGTCAATGGCTAATTTGGCTTGTCCTCCTGGCGGGCAATAAACACCAAGTATGTGACGTTTTACTTTTGAAATTTGTTTTTACTAGTGCAGTTTCACATATCAATTCTACATTCTTAATTGATATGTCAATTGCTTCTGCTTTTAGGTCAGCTTTTTCTTGTACATAAATGGCAACTCCTCCCATTTTGTGATTTTTCCTGCTGTAGAAGATTACAAGGTTATATCCACAAATCTTAATCAGTAATAGGATTTCAGAACTTAATCCATGTTCTGTGAGTATTAGTATTGTTGGATTTAGATCACTCTTTAGATGGTTTATTCTCTACTTTTTTCTTCAGGCCTTGTACATTTTGATGAAATATAGTAATGGGGGTTATTTGACCATGGGTAACAGGAAGCTCTAAAATGTTATGGTTTTTTTATTCTTGTCAATGTTATTTGTAAGATTGTTAAAAATCTCTCTTTTGTTTGAGAGTCTGTCAGTGTTCTGATGGAAAATTCTTAGATCAGATCTTTCTTTTTTGCATTTATTATTTCTTATGTGTTTTCTGTTGCTTTTATTTTGCCTATTTTTTATGGTGTATCTCTAAAAAAATTGTAATGTCTGTAGAGTTGTTTTGTGATTGCCGAGGACAGGAGAGAATTTTGTCTTCATGTTTAAATTTCCTAGTAGACCTTCATAGCGTTTGATGTTTTTTTTTTTTTCAAAGAAATCTTCTAATGTCTTATCTTGTTCTCTAGGCATTGCATTCATAGGAGGCACTTTCGACCATCTGGGCTGTTAAAACTGCTCTTCTTGTAGTTTTAGAGGCCCTAGCTCTTTAAGGGTTTGTTCTTGGTTTGGGGGTGGTTCCATGATGGTCTTCATTTCAAGGAGCGCGTTAGCTTTTGTAACCTGAAGGGAAACGCTGAAGTGGAACTTTTCAACTACTTTAGGTTTTCTGATATTGTTGGTTTGTAAGGATGAAGTATTGTTTTTAGGCTGTCTTGATTTCTTTACTCTTTTGTTTGTGTTCTGTAGAGTCAGATGATACAGCCCTCTACCTCTAGTATGGGGGTACCTTGTATGGGCTTAGTTTCCGTCTTTGATTGTTTTTCTTGTACTTTGAGCTGTTCCTTTAGAGATTCGACACAGACCTCTATTTAATCCTGGCGGGTCTTCATTTGAGTCAGTTCAAGTAGGAAGGGTAGAGATGTACTGTATTCAGAAGATTCGGAGTTCTATGTTTGTGTTTCTGTGTCTTTGATTGAATTTAGGTCTTTCTTAATAAAGGTAGCATCTTTTTCCTATTTTTTTTTACATTTTGGCTATTTTTGCATTTAGTTAGTTTATTTCTTTTTCAGACGCGAGAATAATCATTTTCTTTTTCTCTGTCTTGATCCTCAAACATTTGTATTAAGTTATGTCGGAGTTCCTTTTCTTTTGTCAGTTGGCTTTCCATGTCATGTAGCATTTCAGATAGGGATGTATTTCGGTTAAGTAAGATTAAGTTTTCACTTTCCAGGGTTTGAATTTTTTCTTCAGCAGTGTTTAATTCTGAGCAGTGTTTTTCATTGCCAATGTTTTGCATTAGCTTAGAGTATTCTAGAGTTAAATTATACAGTTCCTGTCTTAATGTGCTATTTTCTGCTAGCAGAGCGTTCCCCGCTTCAGCAGCCAGCGAAAGTGAGGTTTTCAGTTAATGGATTCCCATAGTTGTGAATATTTAAAAGGTATCGGGCTAGATTAGTTTCTTTGACGTCTGCAGTAGTTAAAGTCTCCCTTAATCATGTTAGGCATTGGTGTGAGATGAACCAGATGTCTCTTAATGTGGAGAAATGTAAAGTAATTACTTTCAGTAGAAGGGGAAACATTGTTGTCAACAACTACACTGCTGATAGAGCAACCCTGGAACGTTGTAGTGACATAAGAGACCTTGGTATCCATCTCACATCCTATTTATCTTGTGAGCAACACATTGTTGACATCTGCACAAAAGCTAGACGAGTCATCGGTCTTATTGCCAGAGTGGCGAAGAGTGGTCTTTCAGCACATTCACTGGGTCTTTTGTATAAGTCCTTTGTACTCCAAGTCCTAGAATACGGCGGCGTCGTATGGCGACCTTACCTAGACATTCACATAACCAGACTTCAGGGAATTCAGCGTCGCTTCATTAGAATGATGGGGTTCTCGCTGGGCTATCGTTGCTAGGATGTGCCTGTTGATCAACTCGAGCTTCTGAAGTTCAACCTGCGGCCTTTGGAGCATCGGAGAGCTGTTGCTGATGCTGTGTTCCTCTTCAAGTTGATTCGTGGAATTCTTGACTGCCCAGAACTTCTGCAGCTAGTTGAGTTTCGTGTTCCAGGAACTACTAGATCCTCTGAGCCGTTCATAAGAAGAGCCCACAGCAGAAACTATCTGAAGAACAGTCCACTCCCTCGCCTAATGAGCATCGGAAATGCTATCTCTGGTCAGGTTGACTTCCACTTTGACAGCATCCATGCATTTAAGAAGAAGCTAAAAATGATGGACTTATCTTGTCTGTAAACCTTTTTCACCTCGCTCCTTCCTAACCTTCTACCCTCCTTCCACTCTCCTATAAATACTCACACCCTGCCAACTTTTACACACATACACACACACACACACACACACACACACACACACACACACACACACACACACACACACACACACACACCCAAACACCTACACACTTCATCCGATTACATTACACTTACACACTTTCATTATAACGCTAGTTATTTTGTTATTTGCTTTCAGTATTGGTTTATTGTTATCATTTGTTTAGTCTAGTTAGCTTTAGTCTTTTCATTGTTGAATTTTGAAAGTTTATATTAGTTTAATTTATTTCACGTTCGTTGTTACTATTTATTTACTTTACTATGTAGTTTTTCTATTGTTTGTTATTTTTTATAGTCATATTGTTTTTTCATATAATTGTTAGTGTAAAACAGTTATTTTTGCATGTTTGTTAATCTTTGTTTAAAAAGGCATTGCCGTTGGTTCAATAAATAAATAATAAATAAAAAAAAGTAGTATTATCTCCAAAAAAAGTAATATTGTACTTAGTAAGTTTATTTTCATTTTCCACTATATCTGTGATTGTTGCACGCCTTTCAGTTTAGTGAAAACTATGTCCCCAATGAGATAATTTGTCATACTTAAATTGAGTTGTTTTATGGCAAAATAAGAGAGTCAAAAATTATAAAATTTTACTACTTTGTTCGTTAACTACTTTGCCTGATTGTCGGCCAATTTCTTGGAGTCTGATAAAAAAAAGAAGGAACAAATTTAAATCAGTGTTAAAGACTTTGCCTGGTTATCGGTCAATTTCCTTGAAGTCTGATAAATAAGAATAAAGTTGATCAGTGTTAACGACTTTGCCTGGTTGTCGGTCAATTCCTTGAAGTCGGATAAATAAGAATAAAGTTGCATCAGTGTTAACGACTTTGCCTGGTTGTCAGTCAATTCCTTGAAGTCGGATAAATATGAAGAATGTTTTTAGTAAAGAATTTGCTGGAATGTCAATGATGTGGTTGTCAGAGTTGTAAAATGGTATGGTTGTTCTTGATTAATGGTAATCAAGTACCTTGTCACCTAATATGTATACAATCACAATCAGCTGAGTGATTGTACTGCAGTCAGCAAGAGAACCAAAAAAGTTAAAAAATGTAAAATTTAAAAAGAAAAACCCCTGTTATTAGTACTGGAGACTGTCAAGGTTGTCAACTTGTATAAATAACAAATTAATATTTTATTTCTATATGAGATTAGTTTGAATCGGTGTTCAGAAGTATAACAAATTTATCCATCCTAAATATTCAAAGTTGTGATTATAAGAGGCACTGTTAGACAGCCAGTCTAGTGTTGCATTGTCAGCAGCAGTGGGTCAGTGATATAGTTGTTGCTCATTCTCAGCTTGACTGATGATGTGAATATATTTAGGTCACTGAGAAGTTGAGTTGGATTTTTGCCGTGACATCATAAAATTTTAATTTATTATGTTTAATCCAATAGTACTCGTAGAATTGATATTCAGTTTAACTTTATATAAAGTCAAGTTATATGTTTATAATTTTCTTTTCCTTTTAGTTATGCTTAAGCTTGAATGTGATATTTTAATGTACTTGTGTTAATAAAGATGCTTGAAAAGTGTCTCATATATAGTTGTTAGTGATATAAGTTGTACAATTACTAACTATACTTTGTATGGAGCCACTTTCACTAAGACTGTAGTCAGTCAGCCATGTTGATCAGGAAACTGTACTACAGTTCCTGTAAATAATTAAATAAGGAATGGGATGAACTGATTGATTTTATCACTTGTTTATTGCTTTATTGTTAAAAACAAAAACCCTGAATCTTAATACTGGTAACTTTAATAAATTACAAAGAAGAAATAGATATATGGTGTTTTACAGATCAAAGAACAAACAGAGAAGATCGTGTTGAATGCCATTGACCTAGAGATAAGTCACGCAGAACTGGCCATAGCTGACGGCCAGACACTCAAGCCCACCCGCACACTCTCCGTTGAGAATGAAACATTGACTCTGGACTTTGAAAAACCCCTTTCACCAGGCGAGGCACTCCTCGAAATTCACTTTGTTGGAGAGCTCAATGACAAGATGAAAGGATTTTACCGCAGCAAGTATACTCTGTAAGTTTGAATCAACTTTAATAAATTATTGCTTAGAGATATTTAATATTAGATTACTGAATAAAGAAGTAAAAATATATCATATTGGCAGAGATAAATGGACTAACAAAATTTCTGTTATGCTGACATAGATATCTGTATAAATTTTTTATGATTTTCATAATGGTCATTTACTTTGGTCATCTTGGAAAATTGGCTTGTAGGGCAGAAGTAAAAGAAGTTAGGATATCAATCCACTGTTTGTTACTATCTAAACTGTTGCTAAGAGGACTTCTAAGTATACTAACTACGTAAAAAATGTTACACACAGAAAAGTGACTTTTTCTTGATGTACCAAGATTATGGTGTTACAAGGAACAAATAAAATCCTCTGGAGATTTCTGGTCTGAAGATGGTAAAAGTGGTAAATAAAAACGCAGTCAATAATATTTCTTCTTCTCGATCTTATATTATAAATTAAATTCTTTCCTTTAAGTCCTTTTTAAAATTTTTAAATAATCAAAAAGAATAATTGATGGTATTAATATCCTCATAGATCGGTATTAACATATAATACCACTAAGGAAAAAAACGCAGTTTATTTAATTGTGTATTTTAAAACAGTCTGTAAGTCTATGTTTTGTATCTCAAAATAACCATCAATTTATTAGAAAAGTTGTTTTCTTGATTAACATGTTTAAATACTTCTTTAATTTAAATTTGGAATTGAATTAAGTTATTTTTGTTAGTTGAAATGATATCTATACAACAAGATTTATTGTGAGATCCCATTGAATTGGACTAGATAAAGTACAATATTTCAGAGTGTTGAGAAATATCAGCTGTCTCGCAGAAGTTTAATGTCAAACATTAATCAGCTGTGAGTATATCACATCCCCACTGATAGTATATACACTTGAACTCTTAGAGCATTATGGACTTTTCTCCAATCCTTAATAAGGAATGACTCTTTAAATTAACTTTACAATTAACAGGTGTTAGTCCTAAATACACTGTTCAATTCTTAAGTTTTTATGTTTGAATAATAATTTTATGAAAATTAACCCTCGAGCTGGCTGTTAAAATGGCAGACAATGTTTGGCTAATCTCCAAATGTTTGTTATAAAATGTATAGAAAATATAGTTTTTTATTGTGAATCTACTTATATTTTGTATCATTATGATCACAAAGACATATGCTATCATACAATGTATACAAAATTGTTGTTTTTTTTCATCATTTAACATTTTAAAATTTGTTTTCAGAAATTGTGAAAAGGGGGCTTACTTTGGGGAGCAATGTTGTGATGATGAAATAAGAAATGTGTGAGATATTGTATCAAATGTTATCTAGTTTCAGGAAATGACACAATATATACCGTACCATAAAGGCAAAAATAAAAGTACTGCACTACGATAACTTCTAACAATACAGAAAGCTAACAATTAGTTAACATTGAAACAACAATATTAAAAAATGATGTATAAACATAAAACTACTACGTTATATGTTAAAATGTAGTTTAAAAACATGCTCTATGAAATAAATATATGAACATAAAATCACACTAAAACACAAAATAAACATGAATAATTTACTGAGCAATATTCACTACAATACGTGGGTTACATAGCAAAGATAGCGTAGAAAGAAATTGTTGTGAGTCGGAACTTATTTGAACTCGCTAGGATTATGCTGTATCAATCAATTGATGATTTATGCACATACATCACTGTAACCAGCAACTAAAGTAGAATCCAATGATATCTGAAACTTGATTGTAGCGTATTAGGTATGTACTGTGATGTCAGTTATCTGAGGCTGTCTCAAGTGCAGATATCCGCTCCGTGCCAGTACAGAAGTTAAATCAATTTTCAAATTTAGAAGTCAAACCAGTATCTTTAAAACCACATTTATATGTTTCTTAATTTATTTCTTAAAATAAAACTTCACTCGCCAGTTGATATGTGCCTACAGGTGAAGTACTGACCATTGGCTCAGTGGGGATTCGAACCTTGGACCTTGCCCTCCACAGTCCGAAGCCTTATCCACTGAGCCACCATGCCAGCAATCTGGATATTGTAGATAATATCTACAATAAAACTTTTTATTTTAGTCCCAGATATATGACCTTTTTATATATAGGAATAAGCATTTCACTCAGCACTAAAAATCATTAGACCACTGTGCACTATTACTGCGCATACGATGTTTGAAGAGAACGAAAATGTTTGCAAGACGGCGATCACTCTCGAGGACAAAGAGGCAAGGCATTTTACTCGTAGCACACGCTTACTCGCTTGATGATTAGTATTTTCTAGTTATTAGAAATAGTAATTTAACATGAACATCTAAATTATTCCGTTCAGACATAGAGTGGTCATAACAGGTGAACTTGGCAAACCAAATTAATTAGAATATTTCTAAATTCATCAGTTCAAAATAAATTGCAAGTTTTTCGTCAGGATGCCATGGTTATATTTCTAAATATAATTGGTTTTAATAATAAATTGTTAAACGAAACTGTAGATCTTACATAAATCTTACACTTCATTATGTGGCTTATTTTAGGCGTAGTTCAACATGTTGGAGACAGGATCAGGAAGGTCCCTGCAGGTTGCTAATTATGATATATTATTTTAATTACAGTTCATTTATTAGCAAAGCTGGCTGCTTGTATAGCCTTGTGCTTGCCTTAGTCCTTTGGGATTATTAATAAATTGGGCTCATCCACCTTCCACTTTGAGACGCGATTGGTTTGGACCCAGCAGGGCTAGAAACATTTATAATTAACCCTACTTTACCTAGGGTGTTAGCCCTGGTTTCCTTACACAGGAAATGTCAATACTATTTCTAAAATATTATTTCTATTGTTGATAGATGTGATAAACAATATAGCAGCACTAAAACCAGAATCTTTGTGAATATTATTTACAAAGTAGGCTACTCTTTTAATAATTAAATCTTTATTAAATAACTTCAAGATAAAACAAAATCTGCTTATGAAATGTAAAATATTTCTTTTCAGCAAGTCATTATTGTGAAATGTTCACTGTTCAGTCCTGTATTTCATATCTCGTAGAATCAATTAGGACCCAACCCTCGTAGCCTTGAGGACTTGCCAAGTTCCTGGACAATAGATTCTGATAAGGGGCATGAAAAAAAAATAAATAAAACTGAGAAGGAGGAGGAAGTGATAGGAAATGCAATTTCAGAAGTCTGTCTTCTTTTGTCTTTCAAAAAACTGAAATATGAATCCTTTCACATTAGATTTAATTGATTATAGTTTTACATATTTGATTTATTGAAAATTATAATTTAAAATATATTTAATTACATCAAGAACTATTGTTCACTGTAATAAAATTATAACTTTTATCATTCTACACAATATGTAATAAAACTGTTAACAATTGTTTACGTTACAAAATGGTTGGGTTTCAGAGATTTTAAACCGCCACTATTTTGTAACGGATTAAGCTTTTGAAGTGCGGTTTGCGGCATTCTTCTTTGCTTAATCATCCCTTTAGAATGATGTGCATATCAGTCTATGCATTACATTGAAATTTTTCTACTGACTGGACCGTTTTCATAGAGGAATAGCAGGACATTGAATACATATTAAAGTAGGTGTTTGTATACAGTAATAATATGTTATGTTTTGTGCTTCATTTGATATGGTTACAATAAAATTAAGCCATTCTTGAACATGCAAATAATGTCAGTATAGAAAATTTCGAGCTTTGCCATTTTGTTGAGGATTAACCTTTTGAGGTCTAATTTTTGGCATGATGTTCTACTAATTAAGACCTTTAAAATGGTATGCATATCAACACATGCTTACATTTAAGATTTGTATGACTTCCTCTGTGGGCCTTCCCCCATGGTAGGCATGTCATGGTAATGGCAAGAAAAAATATTTTATATAGCAATTTGACACTGAGCAAAGTTTATAAATGTTATCCGCTATGGTTTATTAAATGTTAAGCCGTACCCAGACTTTTCAGACACCCTGTATATTATATTAGCAAAATCAACTTAATGATATTTTATATAATTTATTTGTTTTATAAGTACTAAACAATAATTCAATCTGTCCCTTAGAGTTAAGCTCTCTGCTTTGATAAAACAGTAGTCACTGTATAGTTTATTTATTTTATCTAATCAATAGGCCTAATAATTGTAGATTTACAAAGTACATTGATCAAACTAACTTACTCTAATAGTTTTTTAACAACTTTCTAATACTGTAGTTTCATCATATTAATTTAATTCATTGTAAAACCAACGATTGTTTGATGTTATCGTACTGTAATGTTACCATAAAACTTTTTAAAAAATCAAAAACATAGTACATCTGTTATGCATAATGAGTCATAGTGATGTGTATTGTATAATAGTTGTAACTGATGACCTAATCAGACCATCTTAGAGACAACAGACATAGAGAACAAGTTTGATTTTTCTTATCAGTGTTTTTTTTACTAACTACCAATCAGTGTTTTAGCCAATTAATTTTATAGTCACACAATTTAAGCACTTAAAGCTTAATTGAATTGTTAAAAAAGCTTCAAACTCAATTTTTACTTACAGTACCTATTTACATGAATAGTACAAACATTGTTTAGTTAGATTGAAAATAAATGATGATTGTATAAATTAGATTTGTACATGCAACAATTGCTGATTATATTATAGTATTTTAGTATAGTATTATAGTATAGTAGGTATGAAGATTATTTTAACCATAGTATAAAAGGCAAATCAGTGACTGACGTAAACATATGTTTTGTGGTCATGTCATATAACTAAATAAGTAAAAATTTACTCTGCAAAAATCATATAAAAAGTATACAGGAAGTAGGATTTCTAAATATATAACTCATTTAAGAATTTTACATAATTTATATTAAATTGCTATAATAAGAAAGAACGCAAATGGTTCCATTATTTTTTTCAAATAATCGTACAAGTAAAGATATTTTGATTTGCACTATGCCTAATACTCAAACTATCATATTAAATTACTCTGCTGCTTGGCTGATTTTGTGCAAATTGTAGATCTTTCATGTAAAATGTGTAAACAGTATATTGTTTACTCGTGTAAATGTACCCTGGTATCCATTTTCTTCAGCGAAAACTAGCTAAGATCAAAATGTATAATTCATAGTT
Organism: Stictocephala bisonia; assembly: GCA_035578905.1. Lineage (NCBI taxonomy): Eukaryota > Metazoa > Arthropoda > Insecta > Hemiptera > Membracidae > Stictocephala > Stictocephala bisonia. The sequence continues at coordinate 6,498 of JAQJVL010001928.1, read as the reverse complement.
TCTACATTGTTTACTGGTCTCTGAAAAAATGTCAAAACAAAATTATAAAAAGATGACAAGTCTTTCAAAAAAAGTCTTCATTATAATATCAAAAAAATTATGATATAAATGATTTATACCCTATAAACTTTTTTCCACAATACATGAAACTGAAAATTGACTATCATGAGCTTTCAACACTCACCAAATATATAATTTACTTAGATAAATACAGTTCTTCGTAACCAAAGCTTTTTTGTAACTGAAACTTATAGTCTAGTTGTCTCTTTATGATTAAACAAGTGCAAGGGTTGGCATAGGAGATGGTCGTTCAACCAAGTACATGAGGTTGAAAATGAATAGATTATACAAAATGTCTCTCGCAGATATGGAGCAAGGCCTAAACTACAAATTAATTAATTCATTAAAGTACATAAATAATAACCTTAGTACATTATCATACTTTTTGTAAAACACAACTAGCAAACATGAGAATTCTTGAAATCTTTGATATGATTTAATGAAAAATAAATAGACATGGATGTATTTATTTATATATATATTTTTTTTTTTAATAAAAGGAGTGGCCGATCTCCTTTATAAAAATCTTTCTCTACAGATTCCCCATAGACTACTTATTTGCGCAAGGAACTTATCAGACAGAATACAAGGTGTTTAAAACTAACATTCAACATCAGGATTTGAACCTGCGCAATCTCTGACTCAGGTACAAAGTCCTGACGCCTTGGACCTCCAGCTCTCGGCTCTCTAAGAAATAAGAACCCTCTAGGACTGTTAAGAACTAGCAAATCCCACCCACCCTCCGCTACAAATATAGTAGTGAAGACCCTCCCATACATACATGTACAGTGGTGATGACCCACCCACCCTCACATATATGGACAGTTATGATGACACACCCACCCTCTTATATATGTACAGTGGTGTTGACCCACACCCTTCCCTACATGTACTGTGGTGATGACCCACCCACCTTCCCATACATATAAGGTTAGGTGGTAGAGAGGACTGTCCAGTCCTAACCTCGCCTTAATAATAAAGTCGTTTCATTTCATTTCATACATGTATAGTGTTGATCACACACCCACTCTCCCACATATCTATAGTGGTGATGAATAGGTTGTTCATGTTTGTTAGGAAACAAACATGTTTCGACAGGTATAACAAACTTCTGCCGTCTTCAGATGTACTTATTAACTTAGCCTACATCTAAAACAATTTTTATAATTTTTTTTTTCTTTCCTTAATCCATACTAATTCAAGAAAAGACTAACACTACATGCTTAGATACTACGGATTATCGTTATGAAAGTGAAATGTTCTTAAAAAACTCTCTCTTGGCACTTTCTACAACTGGGTCATGTACCATCGTAGCATACACACACACACACACTCTACAGCTAACAATGAATACACTTACAGTGGTATTGGCCCACCCATACACGTACAGTGATATTGATACCACCCACCCTTCCATACATGTATAGTGTTGATCACACACCCACTCTGCCACATATGTAGAGTGGTGATAACCCACCCACCTTCCCATACATGTACAGTGGTGAAGACCCACCCACCCTCCCCTACATGCATGTGGTGGTGAATTGGTTGTAAGTGTTGTCAAAACAAGTGAGAATGTTCAGATGGGTCATAAATATATGCTACTTCAAGGGCATTATGGAAAAGCAGGAAGAGAAAGAGGAAGTACTGTTCATTCAACTTGCTATCTATTGAATTTGTTGGGTATCAGTTTAGGAAATGAGATAAGCAGACCAACTTCCTCATTATTAAGGCTAGCCACAACAACAAAAAATATCTAATAAGCAAGTTATTTATAACATATGGCGTGTGTGAAGTAGTCATCTGTTTTGGGTTGTGATGACTGAGCAACTGTCATCCAGCCATTGCTGAGTGTTGAGAATGATAGATGGCAATGGATCACTCTAAACAACAACTTTGTTGAATTGGAAATTTAAAGACGCTATTTGTTTTGTAAATGACCTCAACGCTGTATTATTAAACTCTTGACGGATGGTTTCGAGTAAAATGTAACATAACAGAATATTGTATGAAGAGAGAAAGTAGGTTTTAATATGAAATTTGCTTGTGAAAATATAAATAAATTATCTAAATGTTAATAGTCTAACTATTACTTTTTTTCTTATGACATATTTTGGCTCGCTCACTTTCTTACATGTCATTAAACATTAAAATTATAAACAACATAAGTTGTATCCATACAAATTATTTATATATTGTCAAAATGTATAGATAATTTTGTTGAATATAAGTTTTCTATCAACAAATTAGATCCACGCTCAAATGATCATTGACATACAACAAATTTAGTGTGGTTAAGCAAATTTTGTATGAAACCCTAGTTCTCTTACAAGATAAATGTTTCTGGGCAAATCAGAGGTTTTTGAAATTGAAATTAAATCTTAAAATTGACAAACGTAACTGCAGGTAACAAGAAGACTTTGAGTTAGTGCACAGTGCTAAATATTTTGGATGAAATCTTTCTAAAAAATATTTCCACATACAGTTACTTGTTTATATTACTAAACGCTGGATCAAAACATACTTATAGGGTTACTTGCAATTGTTTGTATGCGACTAGCTTACTTAACAGCCGTGTGGATGTAACTAAAATGTCATTTCAAAGGCAACATTACTTACAATCTTATTTTATTTACACATGTTATCTTTCAAAAAACTTCAATTATTTGTAGACTAACAAAACAATTCTACACTTAAAGTAGCTTACATTTGTAAGTTTACAGCTTTGAATGGATAGCTATTTCAATTGTCAGAAGGCATGTTTTCATCTTATCTAAATTTTTATTTTGCGAATAATTAAAATAGAGATTCAAAATTTATACATTTCTTTTAAGCAAGAGGTACAGACGCATAATATATTATGTTGAAAGCGTATATGTATGTAATATATTATGTAAACTACTTGAGGTTAGGTTATGGGGCAGTAGGCCAGAAATTAATATAATAAGAGCAATTTACACGGGAAGATTTATTATATGAGGACAGGAACGAATATTAGCACAGATGCAAACAAAACGACGTCTGATTATTGTTCCTATCAAATATAATAGGTAATTACAAGGTCTGTTAGTTTAACTAATTAATAGCTTAGCAGTACAATATTTTAGTGTTATCCACTGGCGTGTTATGTAAATCTATATTTATAAAAGAGGATGTTTGTATATATATATATATATATATATATATATATATATATATATATATATATAAATATATATGTTTGAAGTTTATGCGCTGCCAAACCATCAAACCGATCGCCATGAAACTTTAGGATGTTGTCCTGTATACTCCCGATATGGTTTCTGTGAAGTTTGATGCAGATCCGTCCACAGGGTCTCGCCCCACGGGCTCCTAAAAATCCCATGTTATTCAAATGGAGAATCTGAATTGTTTACAATAAACATATGACTGTGTGGTTTAATGTAGTTTCACATGCCATAAGTAGATTGAAGTTCTCACAACAACAGTACTGTATATGTTTTGATTTATTGTAGTTCTACATTTCACCTTGAGAGTGTAGCACACACTACTTTTACTTGATCAGGTGATCTGTATTTGGTGTTAACCTTTTTTCCTCGGTAATTAAAACATGTGGTGAAACATGAAAATAAAAAATAAATAATTATTTGTTTTGCAGTTTACTTTTTATGACATGCCTCCTAAAAAATCTAATATTGGTAGAAGAAGCAAAAATGCTCGAATTCTTTCAGCTATTAGGTTCTAAATCAAACTCAATATTATGACCGGTGAAGCGGGTGGGTACAGCTAGTTTAAACAAATAAAGATAAATAATTATGAATTATAATAAGCTGGTATTTTTTGTGCTTTTCGGCTGTTTTTTAAAAATAATTTTTTAATGTAAAGTATAAAACATTAGCTAGTGTTAATCACAATGGATAAAAGGACTCTTTCTGTCCTTAAGAATTAAATCTGCTCTTTCTTTCTACTCTTTTACAATAAAAAAAATCTGTATTCCCTCAAAATGTCCAGTGTTGGAAATTTCATGATGAGTTATTAAACTAATATATTAACATTAATTGGCAACTAGCCACCATTTTTTTTTTTTTTTTTTTTTTACAAAATAATTTATATCTGTAGAATGAATCAACTGATAGAGTTGAAATTCAGCTCATTACTGCGGCTGTTATAATTTGTTTTAATAAAATAACTCAAAACCATATGATTTTATGAAATTTGTCAAGAATAGTTTTTAATAGATACTTCAGTTTTCAACCTTATGGTGTAAGGGTTAAAATGGATTTTTTGTACCATAATTTTTTTTTCTTTTAAGATTTTAGTTTTCTTAAAACTTGGAAGTTAAAAAGACATGGTTTCAAGCCCTTGAATGGGTTTTTACTAATATATTTTGTTGCACAATGAGATTTATTTCAATAAAAGTGAAAACCAATCATCTGATTTTTATCCATTGTTGGTAAATGTAAGCTGTAATAACAAAAAAACTAACTTTTATAATAAAGGTATGAAAAGAGTTATTTGTGCTCCCAAGTACTATCAAAGTTCTACAGATATAAATTATTTAGTAAAAAAATAAGTAAAATGGCGCATATCTGGGAATAGAAGCATCAACTACACTTAAAAATTACAATATGAAAAAATAAAATATTTCCTTTAAGTTATTTTTAAATTAATTTTTATATGTTTTATTTACAACAGTATACAAAATGACAGAATAAATGTTAAACAAATGTTGTGGTTTTAATGTTGCTTTACTCCAAATAAATATATTGGCACAAAACACCTATATGAAAATGTTATTAAAATCAGAAAGACTAAATCAATATGCATGAGACATACATAATTCATAGAAGCAGTAAACATTTAGAATGTTGTACAGTTTACTGTAAAGTGCAGTGTAATATCAGTTAATACCCAGTGTCAGCTATTGTAAGCAGTTAAGCGTTGATGAAGTGCTAGCCGTTACGACACACAACTTTCAAGGTCAGTCTTCTGAGGTAGAGAAACATAACTATTTATCTATTTTTAAGAGTTGATTAGTGTTCGAGATATAAGCTATTTTTGGAAGTAGCGATAGTACAAATTAAATTTTGAAAGCTTTACAACTTAAGAAAATTTACTAGTAAAACTCGCTGCAGTTGTACAAAACTCTGAGTTGTCCCTGTTGATGGAGCTAGAATTGCACTCTTAATTGATACAAGTAGTACATAAGCATTATTATTTCAGTATTTGAAACTACAGTATATAAATTAGCTGATAACCACTGGCTGTTCATTTGTCAATGGGCTATTAATTAATGACACTTTCTAAGGGCCGTAGTTTGTAACAATGACTACATTCGCTCATTCACACTCATTCGAAATCCATATTCGCCCATAACTTGACGATCGGCGTCTTATGAATAAATAAAAAATAAAATAAGTAAATTATACATGTATAATGCTCAGATGTGAATTGATTTCTTGCAGAGTGAATAATATACATCAGGTACCACTCTAAATTACATAATGCAAAAATCAGCCTTTTCAGACCCCCCTCTCCCTCCGTGTAATGGACTTGTAACGTTAATACTAAACCCCCCTAACAAATTACGTAATGCTGTCACCATCCCCCCTCCCCCCCCTCTGATATTTTTCTTCCACTTTTATGCATATTTTTATTTATGATGAAGTCATGGTTTAGACTTTCTTCCGTTTGTTTTCTAATGGGGGAGGGGGAATAAATATGTAACGTTAATATCTTTTCAAAAAATCTTGTATTTTCCCGAAAAACAATAAAATTATGTGAATAAATAAAAACAAATTGATGAGGTTTAATAGTTACATAACGCTGCGTGTAATGGTGTATAACGCTGCCGAAAACCACCCTCCCTCCCTTCAGGCGTTCTGTAATTTAGGGACAACCCCTCACTGAAAAAGTAAAATTATTCTATAAAATGTTTGTTAAATTTCAAATATAACTGTTATAGCGAAGAATATTATCCAATGTCAGGTTCATTGAAATAAGTGGCTGAAAAAGGCCTTCTTAAGACAAGGCAAATTTGAAGAGAATGTATCATTAATGTAATTAAAAGTACACAATTGGTGTTTTTAAGCTTTAAGCTGTTTCCTATCCTCAGAACATAGGGATTCACGAAGTGGGATTGTTTTGTATCTATACCAACAAGTAATCCTGGGCGTGTTAACTACATAGTACAGACACTTTTAGCCACATACGACATGCATGTGTGTGAAACATACAGCCCTTTTTTCATAAAAACCAATAAATTTTGTATTATTTTCTTTTCAATATTTATGAGGTCCTCTTGATAATTGAAACTGGTTAAAAAATAGAAACAAAATAAAATACGTACAGTTAATACCTTAAAAGGAAAAAATAATAAATCATTTTTTGTTCAAGATTTATTTCATACAAAACTTATATAAACTGGTTCTTTGCAGAAAAAGTGTTGTTTTTGCACAT